>DF242104.1:0-61499 GCA_000507305.1 Breviolum minutum Mf 1.05b.01 | reverse complement strand
ATGATTCCCATCCCAGCAGCATTGGTTTGTCCCAAGACATGTGACACTGTGGCAGAAGATGCCTGTAACATCGCCAATCACCTTTCCATTGACCCTACTCGCAACAAGTGAGGAATACCAGTCTTGAAGCAGCCATGTCAGAGAACCACCCAACTTCTTCAAGTGTGAAGTGAGAGGTGCTCCTTTCCTTGTGTGTAATCCTTTCTTGGATGCAATTTGCAGGGCACAGCCACGTGCAGGTTGCAAGTGTAAATGAGAAAGGCTCATTTCAAAACCAGATCGCAAGCCGCACGTTGACCAGCAGGTATGTCTTGGTGCCTGACACATGGGACAGATTTAAGCAGACACACTCACAGCAGCCTGGAGGGGAGAACATACTAGAACATTGCTTACGTTGAATAGTGTATGTTTAGGGTAAGAGTGCTGTCGGGCAAATCGCTATGTTTCCTTGCGTGTCGTTTTGCAGAGCTGTTTGATGAGGCATTCAGCTTCGGTGATTTCGTCTGCATGGTTTCGAGTACTCTTGTGGCGAAATGGGTGAAGCAAATCCAAAGCTTTGGTCGGAGCAACGGCACATTCACAGCTTTGCAGGCCTTCTCAAGGCCTTAAGCCTCAGGCCTACAATCCAACCCACCCTCTCCTGAGCAAGCATCAAGACTTTTCGTCAAGATACAAAGGAGATTCTTGAACAAACGTCCTGTGATTCGCACTTGCTCTACCATGCTGAATGCTCAATCTCTTGCTGCTGACCTTTTCAACTGATGCCAAGCATTTTTTGTTTTGAAGATGACCAGGATCAGGTAAGGCACAGAACTGAATACTGTTCAAGAGTATCTTTGAATCCCTCTATGGCTTATTGTTTGTGGTGACAAGGTCCTCTTGTGCACCTTCGACCTTGTTTGGACTCTGCTTCTGTGTGTTCGGGGGCTCTGCAAAGGACAATTGCTTGCGGTGCCACCACCAAAACTTGTTGCAGCTCCAAACTGCATTTGTGCAGATGAATCTCTAGCTGCGTTTTTTCTTTCGACCGAGGAGGTAAGGAACAGCGTTGCAGCTAGCCAGCGTGCAGGCCTGTGCATCTAGCTCATGAGGTGTCCCGTCCCAGAGAAAATCTGGTTGCCATTCCATTGGCCCCAGTACTCTTATCAGCAAAAAGTGTGGTGGAAATTGTTCCTTGTGGCAGGGAACCAGCCAACGTGTTCAAGTGTGAAGTGAGAAGTCCAACCTTTCTTCTGTTGGATGCAATCTGCAGGGCACAGCAACGTGCAGGTTGCAAGTGCATATGGGAAAGGCTCGTTTGAAACCGGATCACTGCACATACACAAGCAGGTCGTGCGGAGGACCCAATACTTCGAAAGGCTCGTGTTGTTTTTTGTTGACTGGAAAAGCGAGCGTCTGTGCTGATGCCCAGTTGACCCATGCATACATTCCTTTGGCACAGAGTCGCAAAGAGCACTATAAAGTACTAATCACCGATCACCAGTCGTTCAGACTCTCTCTCTCTCTCTCACTATCATCTATATATGAAAAACGTTTGAGAGGTCGCAAGATCGACACGCACCCATGTCAGAAAAGCTGTTCGTCGCGCAGCAATAATCGTGCTGCATGACAAACGAAATTGTGCAGCTTGTAAGACCAAGTGTAGCTTGGGATATTGCGGACAAACTATGGCCGGACAAACATGCCGTTGATTGTCATTGTCGCTTGTTGTTGCAGGCAGGTGGTATCAGGTGTTTGACAGTTGGCCCTCCAGTCGCTTTTAAGATGATTCACCATGACATTGTGTGACTGTTCATGTTGCCCGGACAAAACAATCATGTTGATTTACGAAGAACCATTCGAGATATATTGAGATATAGCCTTGGTTGCTCCACCTTGCAGCTCTTTTTTAGTAGATTCACGACTGCATTTTCCCAAACCACCGTGAGGTACTGCATGCCCCTCTTTCCACGGACCCTTCTGGGGGGGGGGCAGGGAATTTTGAAGGGAATCATGTAACATTACGGGACCCAGTGGTTGGGGGCATGAAAAAACAACAAAAAACACCCTGGAAAAATCTATGGGACATTTTTTGAGGCTCCCAAAGTTTACCCTTCAACAAAAAAGGTGCAAAGAATTTCGTTTCAGTTGGTTTTTTCATGACCCGGATGAATCCGTAAGCCCTGCGGCTTCCTAAAAATCCATCCACATCGGTCGTTGACCAAAGCCATGGCCCTTTCCCCTCCGTGGAAGAAGCCACGTGTTGCGGGCCCAGTTGTGTGGTGGGTACGCAACGACCTACGCTTACAGGAGATGATGAAACGAAACCTGTATATGTACAAGATATGAAACGCGGGAACACATTTCTTCTAAATTCCTTGCCCTAAGAATTCCTGGATCCTCTAATGGAAGGGTGAATGAACTTGTATAGCAGGGGTGCTTTGGTTTTCAAAATGACGGCACTGGATTGAGGGGTTTTCGGATTCTTAGGGTGAAAAACCAAAAACCGGTGAACATAATACAACAAAAAAACAACCATCTCCCATGACTCTTTTTGCGCCCAAGTTTTTTTCAGTCCTGCAGATTCTTCAGAAAAAAACCACCTCCAACAAACACCCGAAATCGCAAAACCTGCGAGTTTTCACGTGCCCAAAATTGGGGCCCGGGTGATCCCAACGTTACCCATCCCCTCAAAAGGTTGGGATTATGATCAAGGCGATGACTGGAAGGTGTCCCCATTTTTGCGAATGGAAAATCCTCATGGGATTTTGGTAGAGCAAGGTTCATGAATGAAAGACTCGTTTTTTTTACAGATAATCTGTATCTAAAACCCTTTTTGCTATATGTTTTGCTCCCTTTTTGCTTCTTGGTTATAAAAGGAACATGTGATTTTGATGAGGAAAAACATAAACGCCATTCATCCAAAGCCTTTTAGCACATAGTTTCAGTTTGTCTCACGGTGATGAGGTCATATCCACTGAAAAGCAAATCATAAACTTCAAGATCTGCAAGGATGTAAGTTGGGCCAATTTTGACATGGTGTTTGTGAACAACAAATGCCACTGCAGATTGTAATATCTATCTATTACAAATATTATGCTTATAATTATCATCATTATTATTATATATTGATATTTTGGGGGTATCCCCCACCCACTAGCAGTGAAATAATGATTTTTCATGAAGGGACGGCTACAAACCTTCACTTTCCACTGTTCGTGGGCCGGGGATACCCCCAATTAATAGTATTAATATCATCAGTCAAGGCTTCCGTAAAATGTCCAACTTCGGCGAAAAAAATTGCTCAGCAAATCTCGACGTTTTTGGCCAACAAGTTGGTTTTGGGGCGTGCCTTAAATGTGGAAAATCAACACAATCCACGGGTAGCACACCTCAATATCCAACTTACCCTCTCAGTCGTAGTACATAAATCTACCAATCCCATGACATGGAAGTGAGCAGATCATGATTTGTTTTGGTTAACAAAGTCGTGTGTTTTTTTTTTGGGGGGGATCGTGTCTGACAAAGATCTTCAAAGTTCACGGGGGGGGGGGGGGGGGCTGAAAAAAAAACTCCCAAAAAGTAGTACCAAAAAGCGTTGAGAAAAAGCAGGGAAGCCAAACAAAAACAAAAACAAGGAGATCCAAAAACACGACAACCGAAAAAACCGACATATATTTTTTTAAAAACACCTTTTGTAAACAAGAAAACACCTCTTTACATAAAACATCTTCGCAGAAAACCACCGAAACCCCAAAACAACAAAAAAAACCAAACACCTTCCAGGACAACCCTGTTTGTCGGGCAGCCGTGGCGGAAGCTTTGACGGATCAACGACCATTGTTGTCACTCTTTATCTTTGATCCACGTTTTATCGATCGTGACTTGGAACTATTTTTTTCAAGAAACATTGGAACCAAAAAAAGTCCCTTTTTTGTTGTTTCAATTGAAAAAGATGTTGGGAAGAATGATTGTGTGTTTTTTTTAGATTGACTCATTTCTTATGCTTTTTTGTTTGGATTGAAATTTGAATGGGTTGAGATGAAGAAGAACATGTGTTTACCTAAATAGTTTTGATGATTCTTTATCCTTGATTTGCTGGTCCCAGTCTCTGTAGGACACTTCCTGACTATCCAAAAACATCTCAAAACATCTCATTTAATGGTCGTCGGGACGACCCCTGAATTACACAGAAGGGGCTCTTGGAATTGTGGATGATACAAATGCATAACCCAACATCTGATAGAAGCACTATAGACATTAAACTGATTGTCTTCAATGTCTTTCCCAGCAACAGCCGCCTCTTTCATTACTCCGAAAAACATCTTAATTAAGAGCAGCAACTCGACGACTATTCCAGTGTATGTGTCAAGCTGTAATTTCCCAGCGCGATACAGCCATACAGATCCGTTGAGTCATCCGTTTTGGTAGATATATGGCTGTTTCCAAAAATAGGTGGATTTTACCCCCAAAATGGATGGTTTATAATGGAAAACCCTATTAAAATGGATGATTTGGGGTACCACTATTTTTGGTAACACCATATATATATATATATATATATATATATATTGAGTCATTTTGATTTTTCCGTTTTCCCAAGCCCATGGTATATTCACCGATCCATGAAATGCTTGATTTTTATGGTGAATTCGTTGGTGGAATATACCGTAATATACCATGGATCCTATGGGAAGGTGATCGATTTCTGAGTTGTTTTTTTCCCATATCCCATCCCATCCCTTCCCATCCCAAAAAACATCGAAAAAAACCAAGGCTCCCCATATGGTCGTGTCACAGATCCCAACTTTCAAAAATCCATTGCTACACGGAAACCTGTGCCTCGTTGAAAAAAAGATCCAAAAGCCCAACAGTTTCGGCGTTTTCGTTTTACGGCCTAACCTTTCCAGCGGGTTTTCCAAAAAAAAGGTTTGAGGTAGGTCGTTTTATGTGAGTTTTTGTTAGTGGTCCCTTTAAACAAAAGTTTCACAAAAAAAACAACAGGCTTTGGGAGTTTTTAAAGATGCATGTGTTGTTTAGGGGAACAAACATCCTGGATTCACGTTCTATTAGATTTTAGAAATCCGGTGTTTTTGGCAGAGATTTGAAACATATTTTTTTTAAATAAAGGAATCGAATTTGGCTTACCACACCAAATTTACCACAAGAAACAACATGGTTTCGAAGTTAAATACGGCTTTCTTTAAGCTTTCCGTCCCGGACCATGACTTCCTCCCATTGCGTACGAATCCTCATTGATGGGGGTGTACTGATTTGGACCTAGAGAAAAAAGGACATTCATTAACAAAAATAGTTTAATTGTATGGCTATGTCTCAGAAAACTAGTTTAAATGTGTAATGATGGTCAGACTAGATTTATACTTGGAGGATCATCCGAGCTAGTAAGTACTTCGGATCACCCCCCATTCATAAGCCATTTAAAGGCACAACCCCCAGTTACCTCCTTACGTACAGATGATGTTCGACATCTTGTGACGCGCCTTCGAAAATTGATTTGGGTGTTTCCAAAAATAATGGTACCCCTAAATCATCCATTTTAATAGGGTTTTCCATCATAAACCATCCATTTTGGGGTACCCCTATTTTTGGAAACACCCATTTGAAGCCTGGTAAAAAACAGACAAAGTTCTGACATCAGCTAGATTTCAGCCATTCATAGGGCGTACTGTAGGCTTTTCCAGGGAACGTCCCACCTTTTTGGTTTGAGCAATAGGAGAATAGATGATCATATGAATATTTGATGATGAATAGATGAAATAAGATTTATGCCCACCTCCAATTTCTTCATATCTGGTCGGATCTGATCTTCATATTTACTTTAGTGCCAACAACAAACAGTCGCAAGATAATGTTTCGCGATGTTTTCCTGAATTTGGCTGCCATACCTTACGTCGGGCGACGCTCAAAAAGGAAAACCCCGTCCTTTCAAAAGGCCAAGTTTTTTGGCGCTGGAAACGATCACATATCCATGGCAAGCAATGTGGTGAAAAAAAGACTGTGACTTCACACATCGTTTTGGTGAAAAACGATAGCCTCCAGGAAACTATCACATATATTCCCCTTTTAAAGGCACTTTTGAGTCAATGATTTTCCTTTTCCTGTTTGGTGGGTCCCATGTGATGGTTCCCTGGAGGGTTTTTCTGTACCAACCGGTCAAAAATCCCGCTTTTTTTATGGGGAATGGTCAGGTCAGACCTTCAATGATGGGAATCCTTAGAATATTTTTTCTTTGTTGGGAATGTTGACAGATGTATTGGTTATAACTTTACTTTTTCTTTTTTCGGGATGGTCAACTCATCCCAGCTTTTTGTAGGATTCATCCTTGTAATGGGTATATAAACCCCGACTACCCCCTACGATACTCGCGAGACTGTCCAGTCTCGATGTCTGCCAACTGATACAAATCCCTGCCCAACTGGCGGGTTTTGGGGGCCAACTTCGGGAGATGATTTAGGTCTCCTTCGACGGTCGCAAGACCTGCGCCTTGAGGGCCAGATTTTGGTTACGTTGCGTGCGACAGTTGAAGGAGAAGATGGCATCGAAAGGAGGAAGTTTAGTGGTGCCCTTGGTGCAAAATTTCATAGGCTACATGGGATTGGAATATTTCCGTACATTTCACGTAAATTCATGGTAGATATTCCATACATGGAGCATATGGGAATATTTTTTGGGGCAAAGTTTTATTTTTGTTGTTTTTTGTTTTGTTGTTGAAGGTGATATTTTTTTTGGAGGGGGGGGGGTCGGTTTGGGTGTCAGGGTTTTGGTTGTGACCTCATTTCACCCGACAAAAAAGGGTGGTTCGAAGATGTTAAGAGTGAGACTGTTTCTAAGTTTTCTGTAATATATATATATATATATCTGGATCTTCCAAGTGTGTAAAATTTGTGCCTTTTCACCCGAAAAACCTACAAAAAGGCAGATGTTTACATATCTGGAAGATCCAGGTATCATAACTTGTCGGAATGATTGTGTCACCACAGTTTTTTCCTATATACCTTCTGCCTTTTTATCCTAAGATGTTTCATGAGGCCAACCATAAGGTTTTCCGCCACTTGTTTTCTTCGAATTTTGCGATTAGATTGAAAAAGATTGATAGATTGCCAAGTTCTAAGTTCAAATTAATGTCTTCTGCAAGATATCGTTGAATTTAAACATCCCTAATAATTTTTCAAGGACCCTCCCAAAGACAGGGGTGAATGAACCTGTTTTTTGCAGGGGTGTTTTGGTTCTCAAAATGACGGCACTTTTGAGGGGTCAGGATTCTGAGCCACAAACAGACAAACAGATAAACTTAGCTAACCATCAACAACATTTGTTTACATCTCTGTACAAAACGATTTCGGTGAAACAATTTTTTCCGTGTTGTTCCACTGGACAGGATCTCACCCTGAAAATCGCAATCTGAAGCTAAGCTTATTCGATGAATAAGGGGGATACATGTCCGGTACACTCCAGAAATCTAACATAGATACCAAGAATTGCCATATTTAAAGGGACTTACCTTTTCCAAGGCCCATCATTTCGGGGCCCTCCAGCCGTTAGTTTTCGGTGTAACCTTCACGATTTCCACTCGTTTTCCAGTATATACACCACCAGAAAACTAACGGCTGGAGGGCCCCAAAATGATGGGCCTTGGAAAAGGTGACTCCCTTTAAATATATGGCCATTTTGGGTATCTATGTTAAATTTCTGGGGAGTATGTCATCCATCCCCCTTTTTGAACCTTGAACATTTGTTTCAAAAACGCCAGCTTTTGTAACTTTTTCTGGTGGATTTTTGAAAAATTGCCGGAAATTTGAAACTGGGCAAGCAAAAAAACTCGGCAGCAAGCAGCAACAGCAACCTAAAGATAAGACGGACCAGAAGGGATTCTTTTGGCATTTTTTTGTGTCCAAGTCATTTAGGAAAATCAATGGATGAGTGAAGACCAGGACATTTTGGGAAAAAACAACGCAAAGTACCACAGGAGTGGAGTTGCGCACCCTCAGGTTACGAACGGGCTGGGTTTGGAAAACCCCCCACCTTTTTGGGTGACTTCCTACAAGATGGGCCCCGAGCCGATTGATCGTTACAAGATGGAGTTCACTCACTCCGAAAAAAATGGCCGAAACTGTCTAAATCGGGTTATTTCACTCCCTTTTTTAATGGAGTTATTTCAATTTTATGGGACCCATAAGTTATAAGTTATTTCACCCCCTATCAATGGGGAGTCATAACCGGCCGGTGGTGGCAACTCAAATATTTCATATTTTCACCACGAACCTTGGGGAAATGGAATCCAATTTGACGGTCGCATATTTTTCAAATGGGTTGGTTCAACCACCAACCAGGTTGAGAATGAGATGATTTGATAAACTATGATATAAAATTAAGAATGATTTATGCCAAAACATCCGGTCCAACTACATATCACTGGGGCAGTCATATCTGAAATAACCCCTACACACGGCCCTCAGTGAGGTGGTGTTTTTTTGGACCCCGGTGAGGTCCCTTGGTACCAACATGGATTCTTCATCTTCTCCTCAGCGTCAGGTGTGCCATGGAAAGCCTGAAGAGGTGATGAAGTCATTCCCTCAAGGGTCATTGGTTTTATGCCAGAGTGACGCTTGGAGGTGCAGGATTACCTGGATTACCTGATTACCACACAGCGAATTACCATGGGATGAACGGTATATTTACCGATCATAACTTTACCATAATTTTACCATAAGGGACGCAGGAAGGAGGTTGTTTGAAATTGGAAGGATTAGTTTACCCATGACGCATCCATGGGACGATTGGTATATTTACCGATCCATGAATTGGAGGTGAGGAGATTTGATTCGGAATTTTTCCCCATCCGAAAAGTTGAAGGCAAGGCAAGTCCTGGCAAGTCGAACTGGCAAGTCCCAAGAGGTAGGTAGGGAACAATAATTGGCAGATTTTTTTTTTCCAATACTTTTATCCTGGTGTACACTGTAACTTTAAGTTGTTCTTAGGGTATCTCTTATGAATTTCTTGTTTTTTAGCAGGTAAATCTAAGAATCCTTCGAGGGTTTTCTCGGTGTGGGAAAGTGTTAAGTTGCTACCTGTTTTGAGGGGTTTCAGGTGTGTATTTTTTTTGGAGGGTCTGGTGTTTCCATGGAAGGAATCAGGATTCTTCCTGTAATTATGCCATAGTCAACCTACCCCCCCCTAACGTACCCCTCTGAGAAATACGGG
The DNA here is from genome assembly GCA_000507305.1 of Breviolum minutum Mf 1.05b.01. Lineage (NCBI taxonomy): Eukaryota > Dinophyceae > Suessiales > Symbiodiniaceae > Breviolum > Breviolum minutum. The sequence continues at coordinate 52,298 of DF242104.1, read as the reverse complement.
TTTAATAGCCGGCCTTATTAAAGGGAAACCAATGGTTAATAAGCCCTTCATCCGGCCTTGTTTCTTTTGGGGGGGGGTACGTTGGGGGGCGGGTAGGTTGAACTAGCCATAAAAAAGCATACACCCTGGAAGATTAACATGGAAACCCAATGGTTAATAACATAAGGCCTTATTTTTTTTGGGGGGGTACGTTGGGGGGGAAAGGGGTTGGTTGATTAGCCATGATGTTTATGGTTGGTAGATTCGGACTGAGTTTCATTCCCCCCGACGGATTCCCATGGGATGAACGATATATTTACCGATCCATGAATGGTTGATATTTATGGTTTTCATGTAGGTAAATACATGTATTGTATACTATACATGGATCCTATGGGGTTTTGATGTGTGAGTTGGGAGGGGCGTTTTTTTTTTCTTCGGGAAAAAGGAATCAGTAACCTAACGACAGCAACTTAAAATGCGAAATCTGACACCACAGTGCATGTTTTATTATCAGTTCTTTGAAGTGATGGACTACCTTGTCCATCCTCGATTCTCCTCATCATCATCGTCATCATGGGCCATGGGGACACAACTCTTGACTAGCCACTCAGGAACCGGTGTCTCCTGAACAAACGGATGTTGAGGATCAGGTCTCTGAAACTTTGATCAAGCGCCACAGTGAATTATGGAGAAAATGGGGTGCTATGAGCCTTTATCATCGCAAGGACTGGGTCTGGGATATCACAAAGCACGACAAATTTTTCACGGGTTGGATTTCAACCCCGAAAATGGTGAGTTTAAGGCTAAGGTAGAGCCTTTGTGAGGGAACCAAGTTTCAAACCATGAAAAGTTGTTGGATCTTTGATCTTTTGTGGTTGGTGTTGGGGCTTGCAACATCGGTCACATCAGAAAAAATCCGACCCCCAAAAAAAAAAAAAATTCTCGCCCCGGAGGACCTGCCCTTTGCGCTCCAGGAAGCACCTGGAAATTATACGGAGCTCACTTTGACCTTAGGTTGGGAGGTGCGGTGCTGCGGTTTTACAGGGCCTCGGAGCTTTTAGGGGTCCCAACAATTTTGAGATTTTTTTTCGGTGAAACTCCTCGATTTCTGAAAAAAAGTGGCCCGTTTTGAAGCACAAATTGGACGGCCCTCTAAAACAAGAGGGGGGTTGGTGTGGATGGATTCGTGTTTTTTGGAGGGTTCAAAACTGGATCTCCAAAAACCCACCACTTGAGATCCCATAATGATTCTTAGGGTGGGTGGCATGTTGAACGGTTGAAGGTTGAACGGTTGAATTTAAGGAGTTGTTTTTCTTGTTGGGTTCGTTACTCCCTGGAAAATTACCGACTGAAAGCCCCAAAGTCATGGAGGTGGATGGTTGAGATGATTTTCCCATTTCAATTGAGGGACTTTTAAGTTCCCATGTTAAACTTGGAACTTCAGTTTTTTTTTTCGAAAAAATGTTTGTTGTTTTTTTTGTTGTTTTGGCGTGTTTTTTTTTTTTAAGGGGAGATCTGAGAAGAGTGATTTTTTGTGCAAGCAATATTGGTTGTGTTAAGATTATATAGACAATATTATCCTAACATCCTTGTGCTTTCCTGGAGAACAAGTTGCCAAATCATTTGGAATCAACTAGAAATTCGCCGGAGTTGCTTAACCCAAACGTGGTATCATGCCATTTGGCACACTCTTTTTCAGATTGGTTTCTACCGAAAAAAACCCTTCAAGATGGTCCCCTACAGCGGTTATAAATGGAGTCATACAGTAACCCCTACAAATGGCATGAAAAAAAACAAAAATAAGTGGAGTTATAACCCTACCTAGGTGCTAGGTGGTGGTTTCACAGATTTTCATGTTTATCCCGAAAATTGAACACCAACTAAAAAATGATTTGTGGTTGTTTCCCCCTATCACTTCTCTACAAAAAATACTGATCCACTTCCAATCTTCCGTTTCTTTTGGAAATACCTTTTCACAACTGCCCTAAGTATCCGACAACACTTCAAACACTGGCGTCATTTTGAGGACCAAAACATCCATGCGACATACAGGTTCAAACTTACCCTTCCATTGGAGGGTCCCAGCTGGTTGTGAGGGGTACATTATTCCCCCACTTCTTGATTTCCAGATTTTCATCTCAAAAAGGAGGTAATGAAGCCCAAAAGACCAAACCTCAGCAGGTATTTGGCAGACTACTTGGATATGTATTTGGAAGACAACTTTGGAAAGAGAAATTACAACAAAAACCCGGAGACCATTGGAGCTTCCATTTTAATCCTTGAGGTGGTTTTAATTTAGCCCTAAGAATCCCCAGTTGGATCCTCCAATAGAAGGGTGAATGGACTTGTATATAGCAGGGGTGTTTTGGGGTTCTCAAAATGACGGCACTGGATTGAGGGGTTTTCGGATTCTTAGGGTGAAAAAAAAAAACAGGTGAAAATACTACAACCCCAAAAAAACATCTCCCAGACTCTTCTTGCGCCCAAGATTGGAGTCCTGCAGATTCTTCAGAAAAATCCACCTCCAACAAACACCCGAAATTGCAACCATCTGCGAGCTCCACGTGCCCTTTTTGGGGCCCGGTGATCCCAACGTTACCCAAACTCAAAGGTTGTTGGTGACCTCTAACAGGATCCAAGTTGGGATCACGAATGGAATTTGATAGCTCCAGGCGATGACTGAAAGACGTAAAACATAGAACATGACTGGCAAATTCTATGATTTAGTGCATTTTTTCTCCACCAACCAGGACCTCTGGCGCTCCCCCGGTCGCTTGGCTGATGCGGCCGTGGTGCGGCCACCGGTGGCAGCGCCGGCGGCGTGGCCGGAGGCGGGCTGCAAGGGGAGCAGGTTGGGGTCAACCTGGTTAGCTGCTGGATATATCAACCTTGGGAGAGTACCCGAGATATATACCACCATCTACCACCTCTATATGGATTATATACTGGTTGTATAGCGATAAGGGGCAATATTGGGGGAACAACTGCTAGGGTAACCTCCCAATACCCAAAATTTCCCTTTGAATATAGGAGATTATCTTACCCAGTTGTATGATGGGGATTTTTAATGAGCCAGTTATATGGGGATCCCCATTGTTTTCTTAAGCTATATTTGGGGATGATACCCCATACCATCCATGGGATTTTTGTATATTCACCTACATAATGGGGAGGAACATCTTTCCCCTCAAAGTTCCGACATCAATTTGTGTGAGGTGTACCCTCCACAAAAGCAACAGTTTGCCCCTGAAAATGGATGGTTGGAAGACAAGTTTCCTTTTGGGATGGCCTATTTTCAGGTGCGAAAATGTTCGTTTTAGAGAGTGTATATTGGATTTACCCCCCACCTACCCCCTGATGCGAGTTGACTTCGTCACCACACCAGGATGTCTACATAACATATTGGGATCTGGAATCCCGGTTACTAAAACGTTATGTGCCACGATTGGATACAGGGGGTAGATCCAAAAAAATAAGATCCTCCTGTGGTGAGGCAAAATGAAATTGTTTATGGGACTTTCTGATTGATTACTTCCTTTCTGGTGCCTCGCAAAGGGGGGGGAAGAATAAATTCACGGATTCTTATAGAAGCCGCCTTCATCACCGAAACGAAACGCAGGATGGTCATTTAGATTTCATGAAACTATTCTCAGGTTCGGTGAGCCAGGATCCCTAGGGAGTTATACATCCTGAACATTTAGGTGTGGAATTCCCTCCAGAAATCCGAGGGTTTGTTTTTTTTGAAGTTGTGCATATCCGGGATAACCAACAAAAAGCATGTTTGAGGTCAGAAAACCAACGTGTTTCATCGATTTTTTCAAAACCAATTGAATTTGACGGTCCCAAGACACAGAAAGCGTTGCTGGTATATGATTTTATACATGTACACAAGGTGGGCCCCTACCATTTATTAATGAGGTTATAATCCCTTTAAGGTTAAGGTTATTTCACCCCAGTTATGCCATTTTACCGGGATGAAATGACAACTGCCACTTCTAACTGGTCTTTTTTTTCCGGCCCACTTGCAGGTCCCAACACTGGATCTTCCTGGTATGATGTCACCTAAAGTGCTGGCCGATGATCGGGAGACTCGGCGGAAGGGTTGGGGCGGGGGGGGTCAGGTCTGATTGGTGAAGATGTTTTTTTGGCTGTTTTTTTGTTTTACGGATGGCTTGGTTATACAATATAATGTATACATATTTCATTTGTGTGAAGTTGCAATACAATCTCAAACTGATGCCTGCTGTTTAGCAGAATTATACCAACAGCAGAAATTTCCAGTTACTTAAAAATAGAGGTATATACATACTTACCACTTTTTTGCTGATGTTCTGGTCTTCCAACTACTCTGTTTTTCATTCAATCAAAAGACCTACGCAAAAACGGCGTATTTTCTTACCGCATTTGAAAGATCCAGGTTTTACTTACCTACGTTTGATAGACTCTCAAACCACAAATTCTCACGCAGCATGGAAAACACCACATCCTTAGCGTTACGTGGTTTGCATCTGAAAAGAACTAGGGTAGTCTCGTTCCAATGAAATGTATAAATTTTTGAAAGTATAATGCAATATATAACTTTTAAAAATCCCTTATGTAACCGTTTTTGGCAATCATAATTTTGGGATTGCTGTACTGACTCTTGTTTTTTAAAAGTTTTCTTATGAGTCTTGTTCAGTTTTCACATAGGCAGTGTGTCACCAACATGCAATTTGGTGACCGCACCAACGCCTCACTGGCCCATAACCTACTGGTAGTTTTTAGGATTCATGTTTTTTTTTGTATATTTACCTACATGACAGTGTTGTTGATGTTTTTTTTTTGAGTGGTAAATATATAGGCACATGTCTTTTTGCAAATTAAACAGGCCATATATCCCCCAACTAAAGGTCAAGATGGCGGCAAAAAAAAAAGTCAACTTCTACCTTGCTTCAGTGTCATATATATATATATAGATCAATACCTTTCAAGGTTGGACTTCGTTTTTTGCCAAAACCCCGGTTCACAGCAGGGTAAATTTCATCCATTCCTTAGTGATCAAAATGACACCCAACTAGGGGAGCGATCCAAACCGCTAACCGCATGGTGAGCAAAAAACTGATGGATTGATTATAGCTATTATACATTCACCATGATATCCACCCGGGTTTGAAATTTTTCCAGGATTTTTTTCCCCAGGAGACCTCGTTTTTGGGAAAAACATCTTTCATGAGGAAATCCACCGGGTTTTTTCCCAGGAAGCCTTGAAGGTGTTGGGATACACAGCGGAGGAGATTGAAGAGGTGCAACCAACGGCAAGGGAGTGCAGCACTGATGTACCGTTTTTCCCATGGTCCAAAGTACATGGAAAAAAACCGTCCCAAAAGAGGTACGGTTCGGTCAATACACATGGCTTATTTTAAAAAAATCCAATTAGAATGGGATAACTTTGCCATCTACTGGGCTACCCTGGTGCAAATTTGTTTGCAGGGGGGTGAGAAAAAAGGGCCACCCTAGAAGTGGGGGTGAACAACAGCCACTAAATGTAGGCAAATATACAAAAATCCCATGGATCCTATGGGGTTGTTTTTGCAAACATCAACAGTTGCATCGTCCCAATGTCACCAAGAAAAGCACACTTATCTCAACTCAACTGATGAGTTCAATGGCTGATGCATAGTGATAAGCAAATTAGCAGCCTGGATGGCCATGTTCCCTTCTAAATGACCAGCAAATGAGCAACTGACCGTTGGCTTTTTTTGCTGTCTTTATTAGAGGGGAATTTATAAGAGAAGTAGCTAAGTGGCACAATGTGTGTTTGACCGATTTTTTTGAAAAAAACTCAGATGCTCTATAGCTTACCCATCAAAAACAAAAGTTTTTGACACTAAAACAGCCGAAAACCAAAATGGAACATTGAATCCTGTAGGATTTTGACTTTTGATATCCTTATGACTCTTATCCTTCCCACTCTCAATGGGCCTGATGTATGATTGTATGACTTACCTATATTTATTCCCAGAAACTATCCTAATGCAGGGAAATGGATGACATAGACCATACATCCAGTGTGTTTGGGTTTTCCTTTCACAAAAAAATCAAAGCTCCATCCTTCATGTTTTAACCAAGACTCCTCAACCCTACCCTCCTCAGCCCCCTCCAAAAAAGATTATCCCAAAACTCTCCATGTGTTCAACCAAAAAAAGTCTCTATCATCCCTAACTAACATTTTCGCACCTGAAAATGGATTGGAATACGATTGTTTCCTTAAATAGGCCCCCGGCTATTTTCAATTTCGAACTGTTAAACTTCAGGAGGGTATCATCCCCTTCCAAAAGAACAACAAAAGTCCCCTCCCCCCAATGTCAACCTGAGCTTCTCCAATTACCGCAGTTGTAAGTTGGTGTAAGGGATGCTTTCACGTACAGTTAGAGGTCAAGTCAACCCCCAAAATCATAGATCTCCATCATTCCTCCCTTCAAAATTTTCCTAAACAGCTCAGGGCACATCTTAGATTAGCCTTATTTGTTGCAGCTCCTTTGAGTTTTAGTGAGATTTTACAGGTAACCTCGTGTTTCGCATGTTGCTCGTTGTTTGTTTTCCTAATTTAGTGCAACCCCATCCATTTTCGTATCTGATTGTTTTTCCAAGGACACAGCCTAGGGCCTAGGATTCACCAGTCACACTGGGACCTGCACAGCTGCGAAATGGTAACCCACTACCCTCCAGGAAATCAACATCTCCCCCTGATAAGGCATATTTGAAGATGATTTTCCTTTTCCCCAGGTGGGATATGTCAGTTCCCTGTAGGGTTCCTAAGTTGGATTTTTAGGTATCCCCTTAAGGGGCAACTCATGAGCTGGCCTAAACCTCGGGTAAGTTTCTTGTTCGATCAGGCCATGACACAAGAGTTATCGGAAGGAGGTGAAGTTGCAGCGCAGCAATGCTTGGAAGAATGGTTGCAGCGTCAACTCCATCCATCCAAGGAGACCGGATTTTGTGATTTTGGTGGATTTTTTTTGTTGGGAAAGACATACGGTTCGTTGATGGTTGATGGTTGGTAGCTGATCTATCTATTTTTTTGGGGGTCCCAAAGAAATCTGGAAGAGAAAGAGATTAAAATTATACTCAAAGTCCTAGTTTTGAAGAAATATTGTAAGATATATAGAAAGAGAGTTTGGAAAATGTTGAGATGATCATTGCTGGTGGTGTGTTTTATTTTTTTAGTTGTTTTTTTTTTGGGGGTGTTTAACGACTTACAGTAAAACTGTTCATATTTCGTTGGATTTATTGTTGGGTCTCGGGGTCGGCGGCTCATGGAGACAACGAGACGATTGAACGACACATTCAAGAAGTTGTTGGATTGAAATTATGTTCGTTAATACAGGTTGTGATGTTTTTTTTTCCCTATGTTACTACATGTTACTACTTCTATTCTTTTTTTGTATGTAATTATCATATATTCCAACATACTGGTCTTTGTTTCCGAACCCCAAAGGGGGGGCCCGGGGCCCCTTTGTTTTTGAAGGGAAAATGACCCACAACAAATGGGGTTTCGGTCAACCCTGGTCAACCCCTAAAGTTGAAGGTCGTGCATCATCCAGGACTGGGCCTTGAAGGTCCTCAGGTGTGAAGGTCGTGCCTTGATGCCCGTGGTTCCCCCCCACGTTGATCCCAACCGAATCTACTACTCGTGTTTTTTGCCCATGTCCGTCCCGGGTCCCGTAAGGTTCCCAACAACCAAAAACGGCGGGGTGATCCAAGAAAACTGCCATTTGTTATTCTTGGTTTTTTTTTGGTTACACCCAAAGGTGCCAAAAAGATAGAGATGGCTGTTGAACAAACACAAGCCGTTTGGCAAGTTTGGAACATGTCATGTGCTATGGTTTAAAGATTGTTAAAGATATTTTTAAATTATTTCAAGTTGTGTCTGACTGCAACAACACAAAATTCAATATAAGCTTTGTTAGTTTTTTTGTCAAAATATCAAGCCATTAAAAACGTGTCCAATTGTCGTGTTTTAGCCTCTACTTCCCAAAAAAGGTGAATGTCGTTTTCGTCAAGGAACACGTTTTCGAAGAAAACAACTTTTCGCCATCATTCGGTGAGGAGTCTGACTCCGAGGATACTTCGGTGCTATGGGATTTACCAACAGGATATGGTCCAGCACAAGGACATGATGCCTTACAATGGGCCAATTTGGCAAAACCTGATGGATGGCTTCGAGCTTCTTTTGCTTAAGAAGAAAATGCCACAAGAACTTGGTGAAAGTGGAGGAAAGTGGAGAGATTGCATTTTTTGGTGCATTAAACAAACAAAAAAACGGGGGGGGGGGGAAAAAGAATATCCATATGCAAAATAATTTGGGCAAGAGTGGGAAAGAAGACTTGCATTTCGATTGAAAAAAAAATGGTTTCGAAAATTTCTTGCGATTTTCTGCTGGATTCAGTGTTTGGATTTGGGGTGGTTTCGGATGTGAGTTTGCAACAAAAAAGAGATCATACGGTTGATGGTTCAGAAATCCGGCTAACCACCTGGGATGGTGCTAAAACCCTGCAAAAAATGGGATAAACTACCAACCTCAACTGGTGCTTGCCAGATTTCTTCCAACAGTATCACCAAATTTGGGATGTTTCCCCCTCCCGGGATGACAGTTTCAAGTCAAGGCTTACTATAGGAATCCATGCAACCCAAAAGAACTGAGCCAGTGAGTGGACTGGCTCCATAACCAGGGAAACTGGCATCTGGCATCTGTGTTGCAAACTAGTCCCAAAAAGGACGGATCCATGTATGGTATACCATTTAAGAAAAAATACAACCTAAATGTAGGTCAACATACCCATTTTTCATGGGAATCTCTCATGTATACGTTCATCTATACCTGCCAAGCTCAACCGGGTTTCGAAACAAAAACTTCCCCATGGTCGGACCTCCCAAACAAAATCCATTCGTTTTGGATTTTTTATCCGAGATTTCCCACTACATGGCTGTGGGCTGTATCTCCGCTCGTGTGTCTTGGGCTGAGAATGGGTTTCATGGAGCCTATATAAATGACCGATGCGTTTCGGAGGTGAAGGACACCTCAACCATACCCGGACATTCTATGCCAGGGGTTTTTATCAAATTGTTACACTATCTACTGTTACAGGCAGCATGTTGTTTTTTTCGACCTGTGTTTGTTGGTCTGTGTTTGTCTCATGAAACACCATCATTTTTTCAGGACCCCATCATTCTACATAGGAAATCTCTGATGTGTATCAGTGCCTGAAAGCATAGGCATGGCCAGGCGAAAGACCTAAAAGAATCCCACTGTTACAGGCAGGGCCCAAGACAAAACACATCATATTTGTTACCTTGAAAATTGAGGATCGACATATGTTTCTTTTAAACATGGTGTTTTCCAACATCATCATCTTACCGTTTCAAAAATCCATCAATGGTTTTTCATCATCATCATCATTCAGGAAATCTTGGCACGTGCTGAAGAATCTCCTAACTTCAACGGTGTGGCACATCGTTTGTTGTGGCGTGAGTTACATCGTTTGAATGCGATCAGGTCGGGGGTGAGGATGGGGTGGGGATGGGGGTGAGGATGGGGCATCGAATCTGAAAATTGTGGCGAATACCTTGGACCCTGAAATTCTTTTTTGCCATTTTGAAAGGTTGGATATCAATTGGACCATTCCAAATCTTTGGAAAAATAGTTGGAAATCATCATTTACGGTAAATCCTTTTAAAAACTGCGCTAGGAATCAGACGGGATCTCAAGTGACTGGTGGTTTGGAGATCCAAAAGAACCCTGCGAAAAACAGAGTCAAACCCCTCGGTTTTGGGGGGTCCAAGGATTTGTAGGGTGAGTGTTTTTGGCTTGTTGTTGTAGCTCCTTTTGGACCTGGAAATTTGGTCTCTTGGAATGTTGGAGTTTGTCAAGCACGTTCCGAACAACAAGACTGGAAGCTGGAAGTTGTTGGAGTTTTTACATAATTTGAACGCTGAACACACAAAGTGATCACTTCATAGCTTAATTATGCCCGAGAGTTTTATGTCATCATCAATGTATTTTACATCATATATAATATATATTTACCAATATATATATATACATATAATTATGTATATATATATTTACAATGCAAATCCATGACATGGTAGCACTTCAAATCCTGGTGCAGACTTGTCTTCGTGGGACAATTGAGCTAAGAGCAAGCCATGCCATGTTGGTTTAATAAGTTCACTGCTCAAGACGGTGGTGTTAGTTTAGTATTTACCTGGAACCCGAAAGCCAACCCTTTTTCTTTAAAGCGGATGTTTGTGGAAACACCCATTTTTCATTAGTCATGATTTAGTTCGTCATCCAACCGAAACAACCATTTGAACTCGTGGATGTTTCGGGTACCAGGATGGTACCATTTGAGAAGGGATTAAGAACCCTGAAATCTTTTTCGGGCCGAATTGCGGGAATTATTGGGTCCAAGAGGAATTTCAGTTCGACCCCAAAATTTCCAAAAAACTCGTGGATCCATGTATGGTATATCTACCTACATTTACCATAGAAATCAACCAAATGTAGGTAAATATACCATACATGGATACATGGGACCCCATATTCCCATCCACTCCCTCCCCAATCCACACTCCCTCGAATCTGCAGAATCCTTTGAACTGTGGGAAGTTTTATGGGTACCCATGACGGAACCATGGATTTCCATGGTATATTTTGCCTACTTATTTACCATCAAAATCAATTATTCATAGATCCGGTAAATATACAAAAGCTTCCTTTCTCCAATACCATCCATGGGACGATTGTACATTTACCGATCCATGAATTTCGTTGATATTTATGGTTTTCATGTAGGTAAACATAGCATTTTTCCCATGGATCCTTCATGGGTCCCATGGGAATGCTTCCTGAGATCCCTGCAGTGGACCCTCAGGTGGGGTCGACGTCTCTTCTGGTTACAGGGTCCGGGACGTATCGAGCGACCTTGGTCTTGGGATATGCAATTGGTAAATGCCTGGAAGGCCAGATTTTTGTTTTTTTTGTGAATGATTTTTGGGTGACGACTGGTGATATCGCAATGGTTTCACTCATTGTGTTGGGGCGATGTTGGTCATTTTGGGTGATGTTGTCATCTCATGTTTTTTTTGGGGAGAAAATATGGCTTAATTAATATTTATATTATTTATTACACTCCTGTCAACCAACGTAGCTGGCTCGAAAATCCAGCTAATTTTGATGCTATTTAATATAGGAAAGATTGGAGTTTTCAATGGCGAAATGTTAGTTTGCTCGACGGCAGCATTTGAAGGTGCCTTTATGAAAATACAACATTTTGATTTATTGTCCGGTAAACTCACATAGCAATGGGAAACCGCCATTTTTTTAAATAGAAGATACATGTTCAAATGGTGGATGGAACCCACTTTTCATGTTAGTTTACCGGAGTGTATATCTTTGGCAACTTCACACCTACGAAATGGAAGTTGCGATTTGTATTCCAAACAGAGCTGAAGATCAACCGCCGACAGCGTAGGACCTGGGACGGTGGTGAGTTCCAAAAAGGTGCTAAGCACTAGAGAATTCGTGAGGATTTTCCCCATGCCTATGAATAAAAAAACAGTGGATGTTCATTGCCATGGTACTCGTAGTTTACCAGGCCAATATACACATTCTTTAGGAAAACAGACAGATCTCGAAGATTTTGAAGATTATATAAACAATGTGTGCTAAATATAATGTTCAAAAATTTTGTCGTGCACATTTTTTGAATTGGGAGGCAATGGTTTTTGAATACACCTTGGGTTTTTCCCTTTTCCCAGAATGCCAGTCACCACCAGGATTTTCATCAATTTTTTTTGGTAGTAGGAGATTCCCAACTAAACAACAGTCTTTTGCAAGAATTACTGGGAAGGGATTTTTAACACAAAAGATCCACTAACGGGCATGTATTTAAGATTTACCCCTGTAAGGTGATTTTGAGGACCAAAACACGGGACCCTGCGTTTTGCATGATCCTTCGGGTAATTTAGATATGCCCGAAAAAATGGTGCAAAATTGATGCCTTCAGAAGGAACTCCATGGTTTCTGTGCAAAGAAAACATTTTGAAGAAAGCATATTTTTGTTGGGATCTTTCCGAAATGTTGGTGAAAAATGTCCAGATCTTGGTTTGGTGTGTTTGATATGTGTATATCTATAGATACAGAAATAACTATAGATATATACCTGTAGATATTATGGGTATATATATATATATATATTTAACCTCAATTCATCCATGAAAAAACTCATTTTGTTGTGAGTCACCCCCCCAAAACCTTGGTGGAAACCCTACCCCATGAGTTCGTTGCATGATTGCAGGCAGGTCGTACCGGTGTGCCTTATATTGATGCGTGCATGCGGGAGTTGAAGCAAACGGGCTGGTTGGCTTACAAAGGCACCATGGCCTGCGGAGTGCCAACAAAAGGGTGTAACCAACGGTTGTTTCTGGTTCCCTTAATAGGTGGGATTGGTGCTATATATAAACACCCCAATTGGCAGGAAGAATGCTACTGATAATACCACTTATATATTGCCAATTGGGTGATGACTGTGGGTGAACCAGCCGTTAATGTATTCTCAACTTATAATATGTGGATAAGCACATGGTAGACACACTGTGTAGAAGCCCATGGGGATATATCAGAATTTGTGATGTTTGACCTGTCAACAGTGCCTATACCCTGGGCGAGGAAAACGGCTGGTTCACCTACAAATCACCCATAAAAAGAAAGGAACATGATCTGAACCAAACCTCCATGATTATGTTCCAGGTTAATCTTCAGGGGTACACCCCTGAAGTTTAACGGCTCGCCCCTGAAAGCCATGGTGGGAAAGGAAGACAATCCGGATTTTTCTTGGGTTTTGGTAACTTTTCAGGGGCGAGCTGTTAAACTTCGGGAGGGTTTCACAATATGTATTTTGAGTAGACTTGTAATTGAGATTGAGTTTTTTGTGGTGCTTGTTGTTGGTTGTGGTTGTGGTTGTGGTTTCTGGTTGTGGTTTCTGGTTGTGGTTGTGGTTGTGGTTGTGGTTGTGGTTGTGGTTGTGGTTGTGGTTGTGGTTGTTGTGGTTGTGGTTGTGGTTGTTGTTGTTGTTGTTGTTGTTGTTGTTGTTGTTTTGCATCCATTTATTGTTTCAGGGTACCCCTCCCGGAAGTGTAACATAGATCATGAAGGATGCGTTTTCTTTTCAAGCCTTGTGGAGGTCGCAAGACCGTTGGCTTCTACTTTGTCTTCATCCTGGGCTTAGTGCCTTTGAACCAAAAGAAACCCTGAGGAAAACCATGATTTGGGGAGGTTTTGAAATGGATAAATGCAAATGCAGCAACAGCAGCAACAACAACAACAACAACAACAACAACAACAGCATGCAAGAAGTTCATGTTTAAAGACACCTCCTAGGATTTTTGGGGTGTCCAATCATCAAAATCATTTGTACACGAGGTGAGGACCAAGCAATGCATGTTTTAGGTTATCCGTTTTGACAGATTTCCCCATTTCGTTGCTGTATATCTATTTGTTTGTGTGTTTGTTTGTTTGTATATCTGTCTGTTTGCCTGTCTGTTTGTATACCTACCTATCTGTCTATTTACCTACCTGTCTAAATGTCCCTCTATTTCAATGGATATCCATCTCTCGCTACTATAGGCTGCAGACCTGCAGCCACAACTTTGGTTTTTTTCGGTGTAATTTGAATGGAAAACTCCAGCTGTATGGAATTCTAAAATGACAATGGGGATATCATCTCCTTGGCAAGTTCTAACTACAAATAGGTAGTACTTAGATACATCGGTAGTAAATGTATGTTTGAAAAACAAATTAGTTTTGGAGCAGATACTGTACGTATTTGTTCTATCCCTGAATCCCCAAAAAATCATAGGAAATCGACCTCAATGGATTGAGGAGTTCAATGATGTTCATGATTCATTTGACATACAATTACTAGGTGGTGGCAACTCATTTGTTTTTTAATTTTCATCCCGAACTGTGTGGAAAGTTGGAATCGAATTTGACTTGGTTGCATATTTTTATCAGATGGGTTGGTGAAAAACCGCCAACAAGATTACACCTTCTAAAGTTTAAAATGCTTCACCTGAAGAGGAGATGTTCACCGAAATTGGATTTCGCATCATGACCAAACTCCCGCCGGGACTGGGAGGAAAAACCCCAAATGGTGGTGAGTTTAGTAAGGGTCCCGTGTCCCCAAAATGGCCGAAACATTGAGGTTATTGATTTATCTAAAAATTGCCCAGTTCTTGTTTTTTGTGGCCCATCTTTTTTTCATCATGAAAGTCATGATTCACACGATTCACACGATTCACACCTGGGTTTTTACGGAAAAAACTGTTCAGGACTGGCGTATTGGCGCCTTCCATTTTGAAGATGTTTTGTTGGATTATGACGTGGCCATGAACTATGGCAACTGGGTGGTGGTATCTGAGGCGACGTCAAAGACCTGGGCAGAAGAGATGAAATCATTCAAATTTCTCGTGCAAAGATGGGTGGTATTTCCTGTATTTCTGAAAACACATTAATGATATAAAGATATAGGTTAAAATCCGGAAAACAAGTCGAGTATGGAAACAATAGTGCCCTCAAATTGTTGATTATAGACCCTTTCTAAATAAGGGGTAATTTGTGAAAAACAAATACCAAATAGTTGACTTGCACTTTGAGGGTTTATGATAGGCTCAAAGAAACCACCAATTTTGATTGTTCTCATCTTCTATCCCATAGGATCCATGAGGTATGGTATATTTACCTACAGTTACCATGAAAAGGCAACCAAATGTTTCAAATGGGTATGGCTTAAAACAGGTGGACAAGAGTAACCGTGGTGCACATGGTTTCAAGACCGTGGAGGATTTGGCTGCATGGAAGAAGGAAGAATTTGAATGGAAGCTCAGTGCGGAGAAGAGACTTGGGCGTAACAAAAACATACTCCTCCTGCTGTTTAGGGTTTGGTTCAAGAAATCCCATGCCGTTTGATTCGAAAAAACATCATGTTTTGATGTTTTGTTTTTTGTTCTTGCCTCGCGGATCATGAGACTCGGTTGTACTCCCTGGTATTTTTCAGGGGCTATGATGCAATAGGATGTCTACACCTTCAGTTTCCTACAAGACTGAACTAGTTTGGGGTGATTTCAGCAGGTTTCTTAATTTTGAAATATACCATCCCAGAAACTGACATAGCCATGGAACATCCACCATTTTGATGGTATTTACCAGGAAAGATGGCGATTTTCATGGGCTATGTTAGTTCCAGAGAGGGTACCCATTAGTATGATTGATTATGGTCGCATCTCTCAAAAATCATCACTCGATAGAGATGAGAACTCCGACAGTAAAGTTGAAATATCACGAAGAAAAAGCATTTGAACACTGGTCCAAAAGCATGACATTTGCCATCCACCACCATCAAAACCCCATCAACCACCACCATCAACCATCATCACCATCAACCACCACCACTTTTAACCAAAACCCTTCCACCAACGTTGCCCCAACCACCATCAACCACGACTCCCAGGAAGAACGACGCCTCGGGGCGTTACTTGCGCAAATGGCTTCCGGAGCTGCAAAAATTGGATGCCAAATACGTCCATGAACCCTGGGCCATGTCTGAAGACTTGATGTCACGATGTACCTTTGGCCCATTGGCGTTGTTTTGAGAGGGATGGAAAAGATGTGGGGGGTCGTGTTGAGTTGATGAAGTCGCGTTTTGAGAGGTTTGAGTCGGTTGGAACGTTTTTTGAAATGGTCATATAAATGTGGGACGATATTCTAGTTGGTACAGGAAAAATGAAGGTACATTTCGGGATCCCTTAGTAAAAAGGTTGATGTGTCACAGGTGAATTCAACATTTAATCTATATATTCTTGGGTGAATCAACGATGACCATGGTTGTCTCAAAAGAATGACGAGGGCGTCAGGTACCCCCAAAAGGTAGTAAGAAACAAATAGAATACCCGGTAAAAATGCTTTTTGTATATTTTTGTGCTCTTTATTTCCAACAAAGTTGGGTTGGTGAAGTTGGAATCAAATTCATTGCAGATTTTGTATAGATGTTTTTTTTTCAATCACGAATTAAACCAACAAAAAAACCTTCTTGACATTTGCACATGGTTTCACCAATGAAGCTTTGCCAAGAAAAAAATCTTCGTCCAAAAGGTGGCTGCGTGCTGGGACGGGATTATCCCATGCCATTGGGCGGACCTTTCCGTATGAGGGAGGCGAGAGAATGGGTTCGGTCTTTGCAGATGCCTTCGAAACAAAAAAACGTGACGTGTGCTACGGTGTAGGGGGTCTATCTCCAAACCGTTTGGCGTGATTTATTTTGGGGAGTTGTTCATTGTTTTTTCAAACAACATATTTACAGGCACAATCAGCAAAAAAACATATCAAGAATTATATACAGAGTGTTTGTGTTTTTTTAAAAGATGAGTTGTGGATTTGGGATGGTATGTGGTTTCATTGAAGTTTGTTTTTCTCTTCGAATCAGTGGGAAACTGAACTTTGAAGAACCAACTTGTGAGTGGCAGGGGACCCAGAGGTTACCACGGTGATATCTTCCATCTACCCTCCAACCCAAGGATGCCAGATTCAATCGTGGCATTTCAAAAGGTTAAAGTTCGGAATCCCTGGAGCTAAACATATATACCCACAGGATCCATGGGACGATTTGTATATTTACCTACATTTGGTTGTTGTTTTCTGGTAAATTCGTATATTGTCATCCTGGTGATTTTTCGAGATTTTTGCGCATCCTGGGTGGTGCCTGGGTTAGATCCAAGTTATATTGAGTTGTGACGGTGGAATCCCGGAATACCCAAACAGTACCTTTCTAGGAGAAACTTGGAGGAATAATGTTCCTGTCCTGTTTTCAAAGCGTGGCCGGGAGCATCAATTTATGTGTTTATTTCTTTGGGGGGGTGATTTTTTCACGGATCTTGCATCTTATGGATCGACTTTTTAGTCGTCGCATCATCTCCACTCCACGTGGCATTTTAAGTGTAAAAAAACAAAAGTAGAAAAAATGCAACTCACTGGTGAACAGTTTTTGGAAAGGTAGCAAGAATTGGAGTACTACTGCTACCTTATTTTTGGCTGATGAGGGATTGTGAATTACATAAGCCGCCTGACACACACAGCTTACATAAGTACTTCCATTCTAGGTATCAAAACCTGCTCAAAATACCAAGCCCTAGGCATCCAGTTACGTCATATTCTGAACTGATGATTGGGGTGTCCAATCACCTCCAAAACGCAAAGTATTTAGGTTCCATGAAACCATTCTCAGAAGGTCATTGGATTTCTGGGGAAGCAAGTTTTCTACAAAAACAACTCTTCAAAAAGAAATCTGCAGGAAGAATCCGAAGAAGAGGAACGACGCTTACATCCCAACGACAGCAGCGGAAACCGTTACACGTTTCTTGGACCAATTTTGCAAAAAAGCAACATGTTGTATAATCTCTACGCTTACTTTGGGTCTGAATGATCCAAGTTGACACATATTTTTTGAAATGGGTGGCTCAACCACAACCGACTATAGGGTTATTTTAGGGTTATTTTTGCGTTCCTACTTGATGTCTTGTCCTTTTCTGCGAAGACTTCGTCATCAGAAGCTTCTCCTCTTTGATATTCAACCCCAGCATCCCAAATTTGATAGCACTTGCCACATGTGCCTTCCTATAATCAGGAACTCTGCTACATCTAGTTTTGCCACAGTGTACATCCCCTGACGGATCTATGGGATGATGGTATATTTGCCTACTAATTTACCATAAAAATCAACCATTCATGTAGGTAAACATGCAAAAATCCCATGGATTCACCCAAAAAAACTTCGAAGAGAGTCACGTTTTTTGTTGTTGCTCTCGGATATTAAACGGGTTTTGGTTGGTAGTTCATCCATGTTCATCCTTCACCCTATATTAATTTCGTGGTAGTTGGGTTTTTCCCGATGGGATCTTTGCTAGTTTTTTTTGGTCCTTTCACAAAAAAACTACAAGCTGCATGTAGCTTTTTTGCTTGATATGTTCTACAAAATAAAGGCGCATCGGCGCATCGTAGCTCCAGATTTTCTGTCTCTCTTTATCCAATTACCCTCCCGAAGTCAAACATAGCCCCTGAAAAATGATGGTTGGAAGGCTACTCTCCTTTTGGGATGTAACATTTTCAGGGGCTATGTTAAACTTCCAGGGGGTATATCGATCAAATGGATTCTTTCATACAACACATCACCTATCATCGCACGCACTCCAGCCTTTGTCCAGGGACCTTGGCCGTTTTTTTGGGCAACAAAATCCATCGCAAAACAAAAAATGTCTTGGGTTTCCCACCACGAAACGGCCGAAATCATCAGCCTCTGCGAGGTATAAGGAATTCATAGACTTTGCTTTCAACAAGGGTTATGATGCCGATTTTGGGAAGAAGTGCTGGGAGCCATTTGGGTTTGGGTTTGGGGTTTTGGGGTGGGTTTGGGGTGTGGGTTTGGTTGGGTTTGGAAGTTTTTGGTGAAGGATTCGAGAACAAACATCAATATACATACATACACTTCAAGTCTGATTGTCAAGTAGATATATTTTTTCCATTATATGTTCCATGGGATTGGAATATTTACCTATACTAATTGATCCCATAAAATTTCAGGCATTCATCCCATCCTATGATTCGGTTGATGGAAGTTGAAATTTCAATATTTGCAGGGTTTACGTCCACCCCACCACACTAGTGAGGTTTATGTTTATAGGTTTATATGGTTTGCTTTTGGAGGATTCATTGATTCACTGTCATATAGCTAGCATCATTTTTTACAGGCTTTCAATAGGAACAACCTAGTCAGGAACTGACTATATCATGCATCAATAGGAACTAGGTATTTTATTCACTGTTATCTACCTAGCATTCGTGTGGAATTCAACCTAGTCAGGAACTATATCACCCGGATTTCATGATAACAACACTTCTGATTGAACCAATCATTGCATTTGGGTTCATGTCTACTGCTTTATGGCTCACCATCCATACTTTTGTTCGCTTTTAATTCGGTCTTTGAGCCAATATGAAAAAATAATTTGCTATATATAATATATGCATTTAGGACTCACCGCTATTGGTTTTTATTCCAGAAATTTCTTTTGCAGAGGTGTGTGTATCTATTGTAACATGGCAGATATTTGTTCTTCCAACCATGAGATGTAGAGGTGAACAACTAGAAGCCCGAGACTTTCAAAGGGGGCCATCCGAAAATCAGGGGGTTGATTCTTGATCATTTCCAGGAGGGCAAGGGCAAGGGCAACAATCCACTGGTGGGTTGTAGGGTTTGCTAAGGGCTGTGCAAATTCAACCCAACGTTTCAATATGATGAAACCGCCCTCCATTTGGCAATCCCAAGATCGACCTATGTCATTAGATGTAGACCTGGAAGTCCTTCTGTCGACAACTTTTTGGAAGTGTTATTTCCTACAACTTGTGGACAGCAAAAATGATAGGGACAGGCGAGGTCACCCCCTGCCCTTCTTTCAGGTTTAGGATTTTTGTTGGGAATATTTTGCCCAGTCACCATAACTTCGTTCGACATTTTTGACCGGAAGGAGGAAGCAGAGCCGATGAATGCTTTGCAACAAGAAAATCAGAAGCTTCGACAACAACTCCAGGTTTCGAACGAATCCTGGAAGTTGGGAGGTGGTTGAAATTTTATATCCAGGAAATGTTAGTAGTTGGTCGTTTTTTTTGTTTGTTTTTCGCAAAGGAAGCTTTTACTAAATGGTGTTTTTTCTTTTCAAATCCAGTTTTTTTTTGTCAAAAATTCGGTGAATTTCTTTTCCTTGATGTTTGAATTTGTTGAATTGTTTGAATTTTCAAATGTCTCCAAGCACTTTTTTTTCATCCCATGATCTCGATGGCAAAACGAAATGTAACGAATCCCCATCCAAGGGCCTTCCAAAAGTTCCCCACAGAATTTCGCAGGATGTTCCTACAGACCTTTAAAAAAGGAGGGCCTTCCAGAAGTCCTGTGAGGGAGAGGGAGGGGGTGGGAGTCAATGTCATTCACCTGTGATAACTGGGTCCAACCGAAAAATTATTGTAAAGGAATGATCCCTTCATCTTGGAGACTTTCCATTCTCCAACTACACCCCTGAAATTTAACATGGAACCTGAAAAGAAGTCCCTGGAAAAGGACATTCCTTTTGGAAACCATCATTTTCAGGTTCCATGTTAAATTTCGGGGGAGTAAACGATTAATGTGGGAAGAGTAAAAATTACCTTCAACACGTAAAAGATCCAAGTTGTTGTTTGATCAACGATGCCCAATCAGTTCCCAATCATATGAGCTAAGGAGTCTTTTTCAACTCCTTATATTGGGGATGGTCTTTCCACCCTTAATGGCCGGAATCCTTGTAGGGAGTTTAGACCCCAGCACATGTGAGTAGTGACTCGCACCGGACCGTTATTTGCTGTATACAGGGATTATACTACCCATGTAGGGAGTATTTCATAAGTGATGACATAAGGATTCAGGAACCTGAACCAATCAGGATTGAACATAATTCATGTCACTGGTGAGTTTTGTTGCCATTACTCATGTTTTTATACCCAAAACATCCAGTTTAAATGGTTGGTTTCCGTTACCGTTGGATGATTCCAAATCTTTCTTTTGGGGAAATGGTTGGAAATTAACAACCATCGATTAAGAAAAATGGCGGTTTACCAGGACACTGATCCGCAGAAAAAGCCAGGCTGCCGAACATCAACTGCGCAGTTTACAGAGCTGAACTGTTTTTAAGTCGCTTGGCGTGGCAACAAAAACTAGGTGGTTTTTTATTTTGATCCCGAAAATTGGGGAACTGATCCAATTTGACGGATATTGTTCAAATGGGTTGCTTCAACCACCAACTAGAAAACTTCCTTAAATCTATTTTTTTTTCAGTGGTTCGAAATCCTATCCTGGATGTTGGTCCATTTGACCACCTGAAAGAAATTAGAGACGAGAAAAGACTATAATTCATCCGAGTTGCAGAAATGTTGGGTGTATATATATATATATATATTTATTTTTTTTGGTGTTGTGTTTTTTAAGGATTGAAATGAACGGAATATGCTGAAGATTGAAGATGTAGATTTCTTACTGAGGAATTTTATTGAAGTGAATCCAAGACATATTTTCTGTTTGAAAGTGTTGATGAATTCAGATGGATGGTTTGCATTTTTTAGCTTCAAAATTTTCAACGCCACCCGTTTTTATTTAAAAACAAGGCCAATTTTTGTTTGTCCGGAAGGGAAAACTTGTGTGGAAAAAAACACGGTGTGTTTTCACCGATAAGAAGACGACTTCCTTTTGTGTATTCCGCGGTTTTAGGACATTTTCGGTTTGAACATTTTGTCCGGTGGGGATGGATGTATTTTTGAGGCCTACTGAAGTCATTTTGGCAGACCGTTTGATTCCCAGGGCATTTTCATAACCTCATGGCAGCCATGATCTACGGGTTTTCGAAATTTCAAGATGGTAGACCCCCAAAACTCCAAACAAGCCATCCATGTGTTGTTTCTTAAGGTTCTTTTTCAAAAGGTTGCCATTTGTTGAGTCGCAAAAATTATAAACCTGAACACAAAACCTTAAGCATTTCATTGAACAAAATAGCATGATCCAGGTATGATTTAGGTTTATCATGTGGGAAAATCGCAAAAAAATGACATCCAAAAATCCATCGATGCGAATCGCGGAAAAAACAGACGCGTTTTTTTAGGTTTCCATCGCACCAGACCGATGCTAGATCGATCCAGCAGTGATGCGCTATGGATTTGATATACATTTTTTAAAAAGAAAGGATTCGGAGAATCCCAAAAAGCGAATGTATAGAGAAAACATGCGGAAAAAGACCAGGGGGGGAATGCAGCGGAAAAAAACAAACTCAACCATCTAAATTTAAGTTCTACTTGTTTTGTCATCAAGTAGATGTTGTCATCCAACAGTGAGATCGAATTGCTGAGCGGCAGCTTCAAGAAGAATCGACGTGAAGTGTATCGTTTTTTTGAAGGTGTTGATGTCAAAGCTTATGGACAAAATATAGGCTACACTCCGGTACACTTATAATAGCCATAGAAAATCCCTATTTTTTCAAAGTCATTATACCATCAAAATTTGATTGATTTTCCATTACATTGGGTGAGTTTACCGGAGTGTAACCAGGGGATTCCGCATCTCCACTTGTGATTTTCTGTCATATGAAATTTTAAGGGATTATTACCCATCATGATTCCCATGACAAGAAATGGTGGGTAATATGGGAATCAATGGTGGGAATACATCCAAGGAATTATGGTGTAATAATTATTTCCAATTATTTCCAAGGAATAATCCCATTACCCACCATACATCCAAAAATCCTTGAAAGCCAACTATTTCCGAAAAATGTGGCAGCCTGGCAACGGGCACCTTAGAAGATGAGCCCCCGCCGCAAAAAATCGTGAGACGTGGACGAGTTATTGGTAGTTCAGCCCTATAAATGGCCCAAAAATAAATGGGTAAATCGGAGGATTTCATCCTTATAACTGGAGTCATTACACCCTACTTACACCACAGACATCTAACATATAGATACCCAAAATTGTCATATTTTATGGCTTTTCCAAGGCCCATCATTTTGGGGTATCCAGCCATTGGTTTTCGGGAGTGAAAAAAACTGGTGACTTTGGGCCCACCTTCTTTCGATTTTGGTCAGTGCTGTTTTACTTGGATTTTTCGTTGGGCTTCTTGGACAGCTGGGAACGGGACCCGTGAAGTTTCAAAATCACCCCTGCCGGGTGTGCCATGATGAAAGAGAGAAATGGCTGGAGAAGGTGCGAAAAATAAATGGTGGAAATATCCGGAAATGGTGAGAATCCATCCATTTTCATGGGGCATCATTGAAAAAACACGGTGTTTTTTTCTGCATTTTGAAGCTTTAACAAAACAAATCCCCCTTTGAAAAAGGGGAGAAACATCCGTTGAAACAATTTCTTAGGGAAACCGGTTCCAGGCATCAGTTTTGGGTGGTTTTGGATGTCATGCTGGCTTAGTGGAGGGATGAAACTTGATCCTGCATCCAACAAAAACACTGTGGTGACCTAATAAAACTAAGCACCCCAAATGGTGGTGAATTGTAAGGGAATCTGCCCCCCAAAATGACCGGAAGATGCAGCTTAAGGATTTATCTTTTAATTGCCCAGATGTATTGCCAATGAGAGAGATGTGACTTAACTTTAGTCTCTTTTATGTGGGTCTAAACTCCCATAAACTCCCTTCCAATCAAACAGTGTTTATATGCAGGATTCCTACGGTGGAACGCTACTTCGGTGTGGTCTTTCTTGGCAAGTAGAAATTAAGCAAACAAACACAACAACGCTTAACCACTCGGAAAACCAACAAGTTGCGCTGTGAAAAAAAAAAACGAATCTCAACTTGACAAACCCCTGGGAAATCCCTGCCAAACGGATCGTTAAACATAGGGGTGAAACGGGTCCCCTAGAAGTAGGGTTTTTTCCACCCCACTTACACCCATTCATTTTCGGCCATTTATAGGGGTGAACTAGCTCCATTTATAACGTACTGTTGATGGAAAACATCCCAACATCCCAAACAACCACCTGGCATCTGTACAAAACCCTCGTAAATCATGGGATATTCACTACCTTCACCTCAACTGCTTTTCAGTTTGCCGAATTTCTGGTTGCCATCAATCAACAGGTTGTAGCAGGTTTTCCCCCAACCTGGGGCCCCTCCAGCTAAAACAGCCAGGCGGCGCGTGCTGCCATTGTTGCCCTTGGTCGCTGCTTTTGGCACTGCCATCGGCTTCGCAGAGTTGCCATCTCCAAAGGCACGTGCGAAAAGCTGGGCTGGAAAACCACCGGTTTTAACCCATTTTTTTGGGGGAGAATCAAAGTATACCTAGGTGGTGGCAACTTCAAAGATTTTTTTAATGTTCACCTCGAACCTTGGGGAAAATGAACCCATTTTGACGATATAATATTTTTCAGATGGGGTTTAAAGGCACCAACTAAGATACACATCAATGGGAAGTTTGAGGGAATTTCCCTTCGAACAATGCATAAAGTTTGGTCCCCTGCCATTGATTCCAATGATTTTGGTCAACTAGATATTTGTGATTTGAAGTGTACCCGCCCGAAGACTTACATAACTTTTCTGAAAATCAATGCTTGCAAGATGTATTTTTTTAAACATGCTCCCTGTTTTTTGGGGGATATTCGTTAATATTTCTTTTGGGGGGCATATAGACCTCAATCAAATTCACATTTTGGGAAGTTTGGAGGTAGGGAATGAATCATTGATGCTGTTCCTCTCTTTTTCCCATGTTTTGTCTTGTTGTTTTTTGTTGGGAACAACTTCCCGATTTGGTTGCTATATGATGACCTTCAGGTAGCTTTTTCTTTGCCCGGCAAAAAAATGTTCTCCACCGTTGGACACCGTGTCCGGCCTTAGGATAGGGGGAATAGCAAGTACACCACGTAAAGCTGGGCTGGAAAACCACCGTTTAACCAAACAGGGGGTCATTCAATGGGACCCATTTTAGGGGAATCAAACTATACCTAGGTGGTGGTTTCAGATATTTTGTTGATGTTCAGCCCGAACGTTGGGGAAATGATCCAATTTAGACTAATATTTTTCAGATGGGTTGAAACCACTAACTAGTTAGAATGCAATAGAACACATTTGTAGCAATGAACTATTCCCTTCCAACAATGTCCGGAAAAAAACATCACACAAAAAACAAATCACAAAAAACGGATGAGAAAAGGATGGTGTTTTTTTCAGTCCATCTTTTTTTGTTGCATGAAAAACAATTCGATATTTTAGGTGTATTCAAAAAAGTATTTCAAAAAATGGGACAGAAAACATTGAGGAGAATTGACATCCGAAACTTTCAGATTTATCAAATCTCGGAGTGCTTTTTTTCAGCCGCGAGATCCAGTAATTTTTCGTTTTTTTGCGTCTCCAAGGAAGAAGGCTTTTTTTTTCCGTATTAACCAGTGATAGATGGTGTGAGATGGGGCCCCTACAAGTAGGTTATAAGCCTATAGTTTCCCATTTATGTTCGGCCGTTTATGAACCAAAACACCCCTGCTAATTATAGGTTCAAACCCCTCAATTGGAGCATCCTTGCATTTTCTATGTGGGTGAATATACCAGTCCCATGGATCCTATGAGATAGGTAAATATATTTCATGAACGCCATACTTTCGTTTCCCAACAAGATCGAGTCATAAGGTGGCCCCTAACCACCCGGTTGGACATTTTTTTTTTCGGACGGAAACCTTTTGCCTCACAAGTTGAGAGTAGCAATGGAAGTCCACAAGATCCATTTACAAAGAAATACCTGGAAAACAAGTTGCTGTGAATTTCCATCAACTTTACCCCTAAAACCAGCCACAGTTGCCTAAAGTTATGGTACACTATGTTTTCCAGGTAGGGTGTTCACCAAGTCAAGTATTTTTTGAATGGATTTTTTTAATCAAATTGAATATTGAATATTGGGGACTATTGAACATTTTGGAAGACATTTTTCTTACCCCGAGTATATATCTGATAAAAATCCTCCAATTTGGGCGTCATTTTTGAGGACCGGGTCCCCTTGCGAAATGCAGGGTCATTCACCCTTCCATTGGAGGGTTCAATGATGCTTAGGGTAGGGATTTTTCATTGAATCCAATTTAAAAAAAATTGAGGGTCAGCTTCCACACGGTGTTACATCCCCCAAAGTCACCAGTTATAAGTATAGCCGAAAGGATCATTGGACCCTCCAATGGAAGGGTGAATGAACCTGGAGAAAGCAGAGGTAGGGTCCTCAAAATAGCCAGTTTTGAGGGTCCAATGATCCTTAGGGAGGGTTACATAACCTCCACTTAATGTTGGGGGTGGGAAAAAAAGCAACCCAGTGAAACCCCCAGTCCAACGATCTGCCCTCGCCGGTAACACTACCAGGTGATGCGGCCGCAGGTTGGTGATCGGAGTGGAAACCGCCTTTGTGGGAGAGATCTTCATCGGAAAGAAATGGAGCATCTAACAGTGAGACAGATCTCCAAGTTAGATTCTTTAGGCTTCAAACGACAGCCACTTGGATTTGATTTGTTGTTGAAAGATGGTTTTGGTTGGGAAAAATTGTTGTGGATGATTGAAGATGTGTGTGTGCGGGGGGGGAAGTGCGTTGTTTCAAGAAACATGGGAATAACAGGTGGTTGTTTTTTTTGTTGTGTGTGATTTTTTCTTGGGAAAGAAGCGGAGTTGCTTGGGTTTTGGCGAGTAATTGATACAAATTCATATGAAAGAGTGACTCAAATAAAAGCTGTTTTAAATGTCTCAAATGAAAAGGAGGTGATGTGATTCTTTTGGAGCTATCTTTCAGTACTCAACCTTCACCGTCGATCTCTTCAACCTTCAAGTTTCCAGGCGTTTTTTTTTTGGTAATCCTCACTCCCATTTTTTTAGGTGAGCCGGAAAAAAAAAACAAACACATCCACCCACCACAGTGAAGCATGTGACAACACTTGGAAGGTGAAACATATATCCAACGAAAAATGCGAGCTTTGAAGGTAAAATAAAAAACATATCCACCCTAAGAATCCCCAGGGCGGACCCTCCAATGGATGGGGTGAATTTTCATCTGTTTTTAGGCCAGGGGTGTTTTGGTTCTGGAAAATGAAGGTACTTTTTTGAGGGGTCAGGATTCTTAGGGCAAAAAAAAAATGTGGCAAAAAGAAAAGACTGTGACTTCACACTTCGTTTTGGTGAAAAACGATGCCCATCCAGGGAACGAGCACCTATATTCGCCTTTTAAAAGGGCACTTTTGAGTCGATGCTGTTCCGAACTTTCCCGTTTCAGTGGGTTATCTAAGTCAGTTCCCTGGGAGGGAACAACCCCCCGAAGTTTCACGATACCAAAAATGACGGCATTTTTTGAAGCCAGAGATACCCTCCCTGAAACCCTGAAAATAGACCCTGGAATCTCGGGGATTCCTATTGGAAACCACCCATTTTCAGGGGTGAAAATGTTAGTTTCAGGGAGGGTATACATCTTCCAAACCTCCTATCATTTTTGGTATGTCGTCAAATTTCCAGGGTGTTGGCGGTACTCTTTTTCCCATAAAATCATGGTTCAGTGGAGAATTAATCGTTGTGAAAGGTAACGATCCTATTAGAGATACACCCCATTTTTCCACTGAACCAATGATTTAGTGAAATAGTAGTTACCTATTTTTAGTTTTTGACAGATTATCCTTTTAGTTTTTTCCCATCTTTCACTTTTCACTGGAGATAGCCATTAGTGATTATGGGAGGATCCGGATATTTCCTTTTTGACTTCAATGGATTTTTCCCGCAACTTCTGTTTACCAGCACCACTGTTGGACAAACCAAGCTGAACTGTTGGGGTTTGGTTCCTTAATGGACATTGCTTCAGTCCATCAAAAATTAAATGGGACCTTACCAACGGACTCCTAGGTAAGGTGCTAGAGCTCTTAGATAGTGAGGTTTAGGGGTCCATTCGGTGGGTCCTGTTGGAGATTTCTTGGATTCAGGTGTGAACAAACCCCACCAACCAAAAACCGAAGGGAACGCCATAATCAATGTTGAAAGTTTGGTACTACTAGATCGTTTTTTTGTATGAGCAAAACAGAGGGATTGGTGTTTTTGTTCGTGAAATCTGATTGAGGTAATTCTCTGCTTCAGAGAAAATGTGCTGAAGGTTCCCTTTGGTTTGGTTACCTTCAGTACTGACTAACCTGAGTTTGTTGGAGATTATTTGAAGTGATCGTGTTTTTTTATTGATGAATGTTGTTTTTCAGGAGAAAAACCATCGTTTTTCACCATTTTGTTCCCTAGGCAATTACACGACGCGGCCCGCAATGTAGCCTTCATCGCAGCCATCGCAGCAACCATTGCGGGCAGTTGGATCTTTACGGGGAAGTGGTGGAAGGTGCATTCCGGGGACCAGTTGACCTTGCTTATTTGCTGTACTGTAGGGGATGAAATCCTACCCAGTCATGTAGGGATTATAATAATAAGCCATGGTAAGGATACCATGATGAACCCGAACCCATCATTGTAAGGATACCGTATATAAGTATAGAATCATGAACTTGCTTATTTGATCATGGTCAAATTTCATCGCGACCGAAAACACGAGTTTTGGACCACCAAAAAGGTGAGGAAGGGATATCCCCTTCAAGGGAAATCTAGGGTGGTGAAATATTATTATTTGGCCAGATTTGATGTATGCAGGGGATTATTCAGCTAATGGTTAATTGGCGGTTTGGGTCCCGGTGGTTTGGATTCCGATTGGATCCCCGAAAATGAAAGGGATTTTACCATTAGGTGAATCATACTACCCATCATGAACTCAGGATTTCATGAAATTTTTAGGTGTTGAACGTTGCTCATTTGAGAAAAAAGCTAAGGCCTGAAAAAGCCAAGGAGAAAGAATAAATCAGAAATAAGAGCGAATTTCCAAGCATTTGTCCCGTGTTTTCCCAACCATGTTCCAAGCATTTTCCAACTAATTGGTTGGTTCATCATCCATGTTTTTCATGGAAACTCAACTGATAAGTCCGAGATGTTTCAGCTTCCCGCCCATGTGGTTTTCAGGTCTAAAATGACCCTTCGAAAAACTGTTTTTTTTCGGCGCGAGAATTGTTTGACCCCATAAGAATCAGCATTTCGCATTTCGACCCGGGACCCAATGGAGGGGTGAATGAATGACTCTGGTTTTTCTGACCCCGGGTTTCTTTTTGGGTTTCTCCAAAAAATCACCAGCTGACTTGTGAGATCACCGGGCTGATATTTTATAGGAACTCTTAGGAGCCCTGTTTGTTTAAAGGTGCTAAAGCTGGAATTTCAGCAAACAGTTCGCACCTGCCAGGTTAGTTTCCATTTCAAAAGGAAAGGTAAGATTTTTGAAGCATCCAATTCTCAGTTTGCGAAAATGCTGCTTAGTTTCAGGGAGGGTATTACCTTTATATAAGATGTTTCAAATCGAAGTGTTTTGCAGCTAGGAGTGACAAAAGAAACACTTCAAAGCCTTGATTTTAGGCAATTTGTTTAAAACATTTTACATGTTACACGTTTCACAAGTAAGTATGTAAGAATCAGCAGCGTGGCGTGGCACAAGCTTCACAAGTCTCTAATGCAACCAAGAAAATCCTTCAAGTATTGCCATCATAGGAACATTAAAAAAAACTATATATGTATATATGCTAGCCATGTATATTTCCCGAACAATCTTCCAGACATGTAAAATTTGTTTGCCAAAATTGTAGGTTTTTTTTGGGGGATGAATTTCGGCACAGGCACAAACTTTGCACATAAAGGAAGATCCAGGTATAGCTCATAAGCATACGTATAACTAGACACCTCGTAAAACCCCGGACATAAAAGCCGACCTCTTCTACGGCGTTTACTGTAGCCAGGTGCCGTTGGGTTTAGCCTTGCCCTCCATGATCTACAGACTTTGGACCACTCGAGGGAGTACCGAAAAGTTGGCGCAGGTGGGGTGGAAACCTCTGTCCGGTGGTACAAGGTGGGCCCCAAAAACGGCTCGTTTTTTAATGGGGTTAAATTTCACCTCATGCACTTATTTTCGGCCATTTAAAGGGTGTGAACTAACTCATTTTATAACCAGGGGCCCACCCTTCTACAAGACTCATTTTTTAAAGAAATATAGCGCTTATCATCCAATATTTACATGAATGGTTGATTTTTATGGTAGATGTAGGTAGTATATGGTGATTTTTAATACAATACATGGATCCTATGGGATAGGTTTTCACCAAGTCAAATATTTCTTGAAGTAGGGAATTCTCATCCCAAGACTATTGGTGACTATTGAAAATCTGTGATGGTCAGCTTGACTTCCATGTGGCAGATGTGGTCCCAAAGTCACCAGTTACAAGTAGCGTTACCCCCCGGAAGTTTTTCCCAAAAGGAGACTCATCTTCCAACCATCATTTTTCAGAGGCTATGTTAAACTTCGGGGGAGTATATGAACATCCACTTCATTTCGGGGGCGGAAAACCACCCATTTTATTGCCGGCCATTTCTAGGGGCCCCTTTCCCGCCTCCATTTATAACCACAAAAACGATCGGTAGGGGTTCCCACTTTGTAGGAAGCATTTCGAAAGGAAAAAACATCCATGGAAATTGTGTGATGATTTTAGGAAGATAAGGATTGGTATGCGAAAACATGACAGGTGTCCAAAACACCCAAAAGAAATGATCTGATACAAGATATATGTGTTTTGAGAAATCCCCTCCCAAAAAAATTCAAGCATATACAAAAAGAGCTGTGTCAATTTTGTTTAGTATACTTGTCATCCATGAACGATATGAAGAAATAATGGAACAACCTGTAGCTAGTTGGTTGATCTGTGTTGGAGGATGACATTCAATATACCCTGGAGGCGCTATAGCTTGTTTATGTTCAGGGATTATAATACATAGCATGATCCTATCATTAAAGATGATGATTATTATTATAGATAGTGATTAATCATTATCATTATTTATTGATTATTTAGTGATTGTTTTTTGTGATACCAATACCAATTATCCAAGATTCAGTGGTGCAAGTATTTTGTATAGCAAAACAAATCCGAGACCAAATAATTAACTTGAGACGGTACAACAAAAAGGATCACATTGCTCAATACTATTTTTGAAAGATGTCCCTAAGAATCCAAACACCTCCCTTCCCGAATAGGATTGACGGTTCCAATCCCATCCCCTTTTAATAGGATTCTAGGTTCAATCGCTTTCCTAGGACACAGCTGGATTCTTAGGGTGTTGTATGTAGATTGACCGCTTTTGTTGTACACTAAGAGTGCCACTGATATTCCCATTGGGTTGTACCTGTTGATTCGTGTAAAACTTTCCCCCATTCAAAATTCACCGTTTTTTGTTTGCAGGTTTCAACCCAACCAACAACCCACACAATCATGATTAGAATGACCAACCCCCAAACTTCATATGCACTTTTTGGAACAAAAAATCTCCCAACAAATGACCTGCCGCAAGATGTTTTCGGCATCCAACTTGTTGATTTCTCAAAAAAAGTTTCGGGCTCCTTTTCAAGCCCTTTTTTTTCCCTTCCCACACCGGGTCTTTGCCTCGTTTCCTGGGGTGAAACTCCTCAGGTGAGTGCTTCGGTGGACAGTAAATACATTGCAAGTACGGAGGAGGTCGATGGGTGAGATGGAATTTCCGCCCAAGGATGTTCCGGGAGGGAAGTGGATGGATCAATGGTTATCGTTAGGATCAATGGCTTATTTCACCTATAAACAGGGTATATTGGGGTGTTAAAAACCCACTGATCCTAACCTTTCACTAACTTCCTGGGACATCCTAGGGGGCCTTGTCACCGATCATTTGTATATGGGGTTTAGATATTTCACCACCCATTTATTGATAAGGCCATTTATATTACAGTAATATAGGCGTGAAAGAACTCCATTCAGAATGATCGTTTTCCGGGGCCCACCTTGTGGGTGTTTTTTTTTCTTCGCTTGGTTTGGCAGGTGATTTGCCTGAAATTCACCAATGAAAAGGCAACATCCCTGGCCCCTTCCTCCCCTTCCCCCCCGAAAAAAAAGGGTTGAGTGAAGATGCGTAGCCGAGACCCTCCAAAACTGCGTGATGATTTTTTGGGCGATTCGAAAGGAAGAAGCCGGGCCACCGTTCTGGGGGCTGTTTTTTTTCTTTCAGATTCGTCCCCATAGCATCCATGGGATTGGTATATTTACCTAGATTTGGTTGTTTTTCAATGGTAACATTTGGCAAATGTAGGTAAATATACCATACATGGATGCGTCATGGGGTCTATTTTTGTTACAGTTTCGACACCAAGACCACACCACTTCTCTTTTTCCTATGACGGATGTATGGGATGGATTGGGGGGCTGGTAGAATATTTACTTTATGGTTGTTTTTAAGGTAAATTAGTTTGTAAATGTAGATGTAGTATAACTTTTTGTTACATGCATTATAAAGGGGTACACCCCAGAAATTGAACGTATACCCAACAAAAACGGCCATATTTGGAGGGATCTACCGGGATTCACTTTTCCAAGGCCCCCCCTTCGACTTTTGGGATGCGGTATCCTAAGCCGGGGAAGCCGTTGGCAATTTCATGGAAGCCTTGGGAACAGCCAGGCACAAAAAGAACTCCATATGTTCATGTGCAGCGGCTGTGGCTACACACTCTTCCCAGCCAGGTTTGGGGCGGTCGGGGACATTCAAATTTGTTGGCGGCGGCGGAAGGGGGCGGACATGTTCGTGTGCATCAATTCACTTGGGGAAGTTGGTGGTTTCACATATTTTTTCAATGTTCATCCGGAACTTTGGGGAAGATGAACCCATCTTGACTAATATTTGTTGGATTGAGTTGGAAAGCACCAACTAGTTAATATCGAAGCAATTTCTGGGCTATGCTGATCGTGATGAGCATTCATGAGCAGCCTGGATAAACCATTTTCCCTACTAAATGACGAGCAAATGAGCAACCAGATGGAGGTTGAATACCAACCAGTTAATGTACCAAAGAAATCAGTTTTTACATTCTGAAAATCTATGAAGATACTCTGAGATGTAGATAGATATCCTCAGATCTATATTTGAGATACTTTGGATCTTCTAGATACCCTATAGAAATCTGTCCCATCATTGTCCTGTTTGTTTTTTTTAATCTTCCGAGATATCGATCCTAGTTTTTGTTTGGTTGGACATCGATCATCGTTTGACCCCCCAAAAATTGGACGCGTCAAGTTTTTGGCTGACATGTTTTTTTGTTGTTTTTTGCACCAAGGAATATGTTTTTGTTGCAAGAGGAAAACAAGGGTTGACAGATACTGATTTTTTGGACATGTTTTTTTTGGAGGATGAGTTTAAGAGCAGGGTGTCGTTTTCAAGATACAACTTTAGTGATGGTTTCTCAAAGATTTGTATAGATATGTTTTGTACCTCTACTTGGGGAAATGATCCCATTTGCCGTTTGCCTGTTTTTTCAGAGGTGACTCAAGCACCATATCAAATTCATGGATAGGATGGATGGACAAGATGGATGGAAATTCCAAGAACTCAATGTGAAACGCGATGAACAAAACAATTTCAGATCAGGGGGTTGAACATTGAAATTTGTCTTGTAAAAGTGACACAGTCTTCAACAATGCCTTTTTTTTTGTTTTTGTTGAGGTTTTTTTAAACATTTCTTTGCAGAGATGTTTGTCACAAAAGTTTCCCATGACGCATCCATGGGACTGACGATTGTATATTTACCGATCCATGTATGGTCTAACGGTCTAACTCTGGAGGGTAAAAATATGGTTTTCATGTACCTGGACCTTCCAAACGGTGCCAAATGGTTTTAAGGGGTGTCAATTAACCGTCCCTTAGGGTTTATTTGGCACCCAATGCTGGTAGGTAAATATACAAATCGTCCCATGGATGCGTCATGGGTATGCCATTGGTATGGGCCTGGATTCGGGGGCATCGAAGAAAACTTTCAGCGTCTGTGGCCCATGGGATGATGGAGATTTTTTTTCCCATGAGGAAATAAACTCATCATGATGTTGGAGAATATTTTTTTTCGTTTATGGGATGCTGGGATCTCAAGTCACTTGTGGGTTGCAGCTCCAAAAGAACCGAGTCAAACCCCTCCATCAGCTAATTCTTAGGGTTGAATTTTCCAAGCATCTGATTTGTTTTCAAGTCGAAATGTAAGATAAGTTTTCTCAATTCCCAAAAGTTTGTTAAACAAAAAACCATGACTCGCCACGTAAATATGGTGTTAATCCCGTCATTCATCGTTTCCTTTGTTTTTCGTTCACCAGGGGGTGAACCCACCGCTTTTCCAACACGTTTTTTGTCTTCTTCGGCCAGGGGGCGTGAGGGCGCATTTTTTAATGAGAAGTTCAAATGTCCCATGTGTGGTGCTAGCAAGGCTGCTTGGATTGGAAATCTAATGGCTCCCTCCCCTCAAATGCCACCCCGGGGAGGTCCCCAAGAAATAGTCGTGACCCTTTAAAGATTCCCATGATAATAAAAGAAGATGTGCCCACAAAAAAAAACATGCAAATTTGGGGCCCCTACTACATACAGTTTAGTTATAAAATAAGTACATAATAAATCAACCCCGGGGTTATTTCCATGGCCGAAAATCCATCAAGGAACATGGCTTTCACTGAGGTGAAATTTCATAACTTCACTGCTTTTTGGGCCCACCTTGTAGGGGCCAATGGAATCAACGGGGTGAGTCACCGAAAAACCTTCCCTATAGGGATTTTTCTCACCGAAGCTGAGAATGGTTTCATGGCACCTACATATGGATGGTTTATAGTGGAAAACCCTATTAAAATGGATGATTTGGGGGGAAAACCCACTATTTACGGAAACACCCATATGATGCGTTTCAGGTGGTGATGAAGGACACCCCCAATTATTCTCTGAGAATATGACGGTTGATGCCTAGGGCTTGAAGTTGGACCACGGCAATTTGAGGATACGAACTTTGTAGGAAAGAACAGAGGGGTTGAGTCATTCAAATGGGACCCATTTTTTGGGGAAAAACATCAAAGTTGATGCAAATTGTATGGGTCATTTTAGGGATTTCCGTCACAAAAAATGAATGAAGATTGGATTTGGCGTCATATGATGACGCAAAAACGGATGGACACAAATTTGTTTAAGTTGTTTTTTTTTCGAATCATGAAGTCAGTCACGATTTGTTTGAAACTCGTGGTCACCTAAAATATACCAAAAAAACCCTTTACATCATACCTTTGGCTGGGCAAGTGCTGTTTTTTTTTTTGGAGTTCTGTGAGTTGGATGTTGATGTCATGGATGGATGTTGAAATTTGTGGCATACCAAGGTGGTGGGTTCCGCCCTCCCCAAAAAAAACAACGAAAATGATCGACATATCCCCCTAGGCAACAAATTCCCCGTAAAACGGGAAGTTTGGAGGTAAGGAGGTAGGGAATGATGTTTGTCATTGATGAATGTTCCTCTCTTTTTTTCCCATGTTTTTGTGTTGTTGTTTTTTTTGGGTGGGAACAAATTCCCGTTTTTGGTGGGATAATATGATGACCTTACGGTTGGGAGCTTTTTTTCTTTGCCCAGCAAAAAAGGTTCAAAAAACAGTTGTAAGGCTGTAAGGAGCCAGGCGACTGCCACAAAAACGCCACAGTTTCCCAGGTACATGAAACAGCCTGCCGGCCTTGTGGGTGTTTCCAAAAATAGGGGGAATTTACCCCCAAAATGGATGGTGAAAATAATGGAAAACCCGATTGAAATGGATGATTTGGGGTATCCCTATTTTTGGAAACACCCCTATAGAGGGAATAGTATAAGTACATAACTAGCCCTAAGAATCCAGACCGCTCGCGATCGAATAGGATTGAGTCAGTTCCAATCTAAAATCCTCAAGAGCAGGATTTTAGGTTATAATCCCTTTCTCAGGACATACCTGGATTCTTAAGGTAGGTGATTGTTTCAATTTCATCTATTTTCACCCATGGGGAACGATCCAAATTTACGAGCATGTTTTTCAAATGGATTTTTCAACCACCTGGACCCAGGTCCAATGATGGCAATCCCCTAATGGTGGCAATTTTCTGGCCCCATATGAATCCATTAAACTAGTATATTTACCTACTAATTTGCCATAAAAATCAACCAAATGATCCCAAATGTAGGTAAATAAAACCAGACAGTCACCTTTTTTG
Source organism: Breviolum minutum Mf 1.05b.01 (assembly GCA_000507305.1). Classification (NCBI taxonomy): domain Eukaryota; class Dinophyceae; order Suessiales; family Symbiodiniaceae; genus Breviolum; species Breviolum minutum. The sequence goes on along the minus strand of DF242104.1, from coordinate 16,530 downwards.
ACCTTAAAAATCAACCCGTTCATGTAGGTAATACCAGTCCCAATGGTTCCTCACTGCGGGGACACGTGAATTTTGTTCACTCTAAAAAATGGACGTGTCCACTAATGAAGTTTTTTTACCTTTTTTGTTCATTGCAATTATGGTATTTTGTTCATGTTTTTCTTTCATACCCTGGCCCTACATAGAATAAAGATGTTCAAAAAAACATGGGAATCCAAAGTAGGGTAGTTAAATCATCCCCGGGCTTCCAGCCCCAAGTTTCGGGCCCCATGATTCGTTTGGAAAAAGCTGGGTGTTTTTTTCCAAACGTAGGATTTCCAAAACCCAAAAAATAAAAACGTAAGCGTTTTAAATGTGGAACATTCCGGGTGATTTGGGCTTTTTTGTGAACTCAAGGATGAGTTCGTTGACATGAACGACGATGATGATGATGGGAGTCAAGCGGAAGCTGCCAAAGCAGCACGGAAGGCAGGATAGATGGACATTTCAGCGGTTGGTTCTGGTTGAAGGATGGGGAAATATATATATATATATATAACTACCCTGTGATATTGGGGGAGCGAACCCTGCTGGGCCAATTTATCTCGATTTTTCCCTCTCCACGACGAAAACCGACCGCCAGGGCGAGACGAACTCCTGAAGGAAAATGGAGGCGAAAACGAACGACAACAGCGAAGCGACAAGCGACCAAGAAAACCGGACCAAGATGCAGTGAACGAAGCGAAAAAAAAGAAAGAGCTAGCCTCCCGAAGTTTAACAGCTCGCCCCTGAAAAGATACCTTCCCAATAGGAAAGTAGTCTTCCAACCATCATTTTTCAGCGGCTATGTTAAACTTCGGGGGGGTAGCGAGAGATCAAAGAAATGTGGGGCACAGGAAGTCGAGTTTGGTCAAGCAAGTTGACCAATTCATTTTACTTGGTACCGAAAGCATAAATGCCAGACAATTCTTTATACATGTTTATAGACGGTACCATTTTTGCGTATTTAACCCTCCAAGTAGAGACCCACCTTGTATATTGTTCATTGGGGTGCTGGAAACCATGTCGACATGATTGCTATGATTGCGACATCATCAGGACTTCACTATATGGATGTTTCCGAAAACGGTGGTACCCAACAACTATTGGTTCTCCTACTAAAAATGACCATTTTGGGGTGTTTTGGGAGTACCCCTATTTTCGGAAACATCCATATATATATATATAGATGTCATCAACCTTGGCCAGTTGGGCTCGTCCCTGGCCGGGGGTTGATCAAATCGGTTTTCCCCCCCCCTTCCCCTAAAAGCCAAAACCCATGGCGGACGATCTTGACTTCGATGCGGTCGAACAGCTTTTGGACAATGCCGCCCCTTGGTTGAAATTCATCCCATTTTGTGAGTTTTCTCGGCGTTTTTTTCCCTCAAAAAAGCTGCGATTTCCCGGGGATGATGGTTCCATGGAGGGTCAATGTGATGAATTTCCCTTGACTAGGAGACGTTCCTTCCCATCTTTCCTATCCGAAAATGTGCGTCTTCACGACATCTTAGACTGAGACGTATTAATCTCTTCTGAGTTTACACGCCAAACGTTGTGTTTTAGACTTGCCAAATTTGTGAAAATGCCGGATGATTCGTTTGTTGTAGATGCATTTCCATAGTGGAAATATGTTTTGTTTTTACCCAGAAAGGAATTTCCGTGAACATGTTTTTTTTTTTGCGAGGCTTTGAGAAGATCAATCATCAAAATTGGAAAACACCTACCCAGTAGCAGTGCCAAGCGAAGCGAAAAATACGAGACTTCTCGGACCCATGTAGTGACTGAAACACAAAGGACATTCAGTCTGTTGAATCTTCCATTCCTAAAACACTTCAAGTTTTGTTTGGTTTAACAGTTTCACCTACCCCAGGAAAGGATCCATGGGACGATTGCATATTTACCTACATGAATGGTTTAAGGTTGTTTGGTAAATGTAGGTAGATATACCATACATTGATCGTATAATCCTTTGGGTACATGTAATCAGACAAACATGAGCAACCTGTCACGAAGACCATCCAATCATCCAACTCCCCCCAATCAGAAAGCCAGCATTTCTGCTTATCAATTCTTTAAGATTGGTGTTTTTTGCCAGCCATTTTTTCCCTGAGAAAAAAATGGCCAACATCCAAAACAAACGAATCACTCCGTGAATTGGTGGTTTGGATCCCGGGTGCTTTGGATTCTTAGACATTTTTTCCCTCCCGATTCGAGGTCCCCAAAGCCACCGGGGTTTGCCAAACCACCATTTATATCTACCCTCCATGGGAACGATCACATATCCCCATCAATAAAAAAATCCACCCCCCTTTTGTTCAAAAGTCGATGGATTTTTCCGAAACTCCTTCCCTTTCGGGATGGTGGGAGATCCCATGATGTGATCGTTCCGCTGGGAGGGTAGCTGCTATCCCCACCGAAGCCGAGGAGCGTGCGGCCAACGCCGACTTTGAAGATGACCGACGTAAGAAGCGACGTTCCAGGCCGGGGAAAACTTCCTGGACGGATCCAGCGTTAGCTGCCAGCCTCCATTTGGAAGGATATGAAGATGTATGAAAACCTTCCAACAAGAAACAGGTAGGTTCCAGGATGTGGTTTTGTGGTGTAAGAAGATGAAACTTTTCCATTTGAAAGTTTCAGGGGGGGCATTTTGTTGTTGAACTTTCAGAAATGCTTAGGTATGGCGGCCTCCTGCAGTGTTGGGTTTTTCCATGAGTTCTCAGAGACTTCTGAAAACATACAAAAAATGCTGTCTTCAGAACCACGAGGGTTTATTCTAAAGCCCAGACCATCCACGACATTTGGTGGATTTTTATGGTAAATGTAGGTAAATATACCATACATGGATGGTATGGGAATACCTTGTATTTGTGTTGGCTTCTGGCTTGTGGGTTTTTTCCAGTCTGGCATGGTGTTTTTGTTGAACATGAAAGCTTTCCCCCAAACAACACTAAGAAACCACCAGCGATATAAACTCGATATAAATAATCCACAAAAAACATCAAAAAACTGGGAAACAGGGGTTGGCACTCCAAGGGTAATCTTGAGTAAAGGTATCAACCAAAGTTTTCTTCCCATCTGCAACAGCCGGCCCTAACGGGACACGGGTGGGCTACATAATCCCTGAAACCCAATATGTACGGTATATTTACCTAGATTTACCCAGCAAATTAACCGTTCATGTAGGTAGATATACCAAAATCCCATGCATCCTATGGGTAGTACTTAGAGGATGATCCCATTTATATAGTAAGTGTCCAACTAACCATGGTATATAAGTTTAGAAGTCCCCTAAGTAGGGTTGTGGGACCCGCTTTCAAATGGCCGAACTTCATGGCGGGAATAAAAATATGGGAGTTGATTACCCCTCCAAGGGAATTAACATATCCCCCTGATGTTTGGCATATTTGAGTCGATGATTTTCCTTTTCCCCATGTGAACATATGTTAATTTCCTGGAGGGTACTAACTACTTGGTCGATACCTGGGATGATCCTCCAAGCAGTTCATCCCTTAGATTCTCGGCTGCCAATCCCGTTTGATCCATCCATCGAACCTCAGGACCCGCAGTCGTTCGGCGCGCCGCGGCCGGTCACGGAGCCGCAGCCGAGAAGCACGACGTTTGGAGAAGGAACGCGAGATGGAGGAGCCAACGAACCGGGCGGGGCCGGCTTCGGGGCAGCCATGGATGGGGCAATCTCAACCCACAAAGATAGATCCCATGGTATGATGGACCAACCCAGCCATCCAAAAATTTTCAGGGCAACTTTTTTTTTCTTCATGAATTTTTGTTGATTTTTACCCATGTATATAATTATGCCAGTATAATTTTACCTATACATGAATGGTTGATTTTACCCAATGGAAGATTGGATAATATCCATGAAGGATTCCCATGGGATTGATATATTCACCTTAAAATTCCAAAGTGACTATGATGTTTTAGTGTGTTTTCCTGTAAATGCCATTGTTTTATTAAAGATTTTCAACTACCCAATCCAGTTTGGACAGTAATTTGTTAAGAGTCTTGGACTTTTTGTTGATTTTTTAACGGCTAAAATTCGTACCAAAAAACCCATCTACCATGGGTTTTTGTTGTACCGACCGTCATGGATCGAACTTGGAATCCCAAATTAAGGTTTCCAGAGGGTGAAATCGATTCCGTTTTGGTGAAATAATATTGAATCCAACGGATTCCATTTTCAAGGGGATTTTTTTGCTTCATTTTCAGGGGGGCGTTATGATAATAGTGAATTTGACGGATACTTTTAGGTGATGGTGTTTTTGATATTTAAAATTATATGTCTCTTTTTTTTTTGCTCTACTTGGGGAGATGATTGTCCAAATTGACTTTTGCATATTTTCAAAACGGGTTTGTTCAACCACCAACGGGTTTATTGGGGAGATATCTAATGGGTTTTACTCTCGTTGAAGGTCAAGGGTGTCCAAAGCCCAACTCGAAGTACGGTTTGGACCGTTGGACTTGGGAAATTCACGCAGATTGCAAGACCTTTGGGGCCTTAACTAGGACCTTCCAACAAGTGCCAATTTCAACCCGAAAGGATGTGTACTTGACACCTGTCGTAACGGAAGTGGTATCCAACATGAAATGTAAAAAGGTGCGTATACAAAAATCTGAGTCGTAACATTTTTGGTTTAATGATTCATGGGTATTGATTCAACATTTTGAAGTACAATACCTGGATCTTCCAAGTGTGTAAAACGTGTGCATTTTCACCCGAAAAACCTACAAAAAGGCAGACATTTTACATATCTGGAAGATCCAGGTATGATTTGAACATTCAAAAAATTCAGATGATTTGATATGTCACCCATTACTGAGCCTTTATGGGTTGCTTTTCAACCACTAGAGTCTGCCTGGGTTGGTCGAATGATGGGAAGTTCCCAAGGTTTCATTGTTTTTTCGCACCAAGGAAATATTGACTCTGGGAAGCTTACCATGCCCACAGGATCCATTGTATATTTCTACCTACTTTTACCATCAAAATGGTTTCAGATATTTTTAGTTTTCACCCCGATCCCTATGAAAAAGGATCCAATTTGACTATTATGTTTTTCAAATGGGTTGAAACCACCAATTAGCTTACCATCAGAATGAACTACACATGCAGATTGCGACATGTATATAGGTCAATATACCCATACATTGATCCTATTGGCATTGCAATGAAAATCTACCATGAATGCATACATGTCATTCTAATGATGAAGATGGAACAGATTTCCAGACAATTTGTTTGTTTACGGAAGGGTAGATTTAAGCAGCCACTATTTTTCATGCCTAAATTTGAATATACATGCATTGTATTGTGAAAGCATGACCCAACACCGGAAAAACCCTTCAAATTTCCAACAAAAACGTGGTATATCTCACAAACATGTCATTTTGTCACCCGGGAGTACATCGCAACACATTACGGCGCCTGTTTTTACCGCGATTTCTCGCAGGAGAAGCGCCGACAAGAGGAGGAAGAGGTGCTCGGGTGCAAGGGCCCCGCCCCCAAGTCAGTCTCAAGGCATGAAGTGACACAAAAATTCCCCCCAGGGTCCCATGATCCGATAACACCCTTGATTTTTTTTTGTGGGTGGGGGGCTAGTTCACCTCAAAATCAGCTATATATTTTAAAAGGCCAAAACGTCATTTTTCATATCAAACCTCCATGAAAACATCGATCGATCCAATTTGGTGTACAAAACTTCCATAGGATCCTTGATAGTAAATTTGATGCACCGATTTCCCATAACCATAGAATCCATGGGAATGGTATATTTATGTATACATGAATGGTTGGTTTTGACGGTAGATGCAGCTAAATATACCACTCTCATGGATCCTATGCGGGTTATATTCATGCTCCTATATGCGTCATGTTCCTTTAAGGATTGGTGCCAAACGTCAAAACATCATTCCATCGCCCCCAAAAGACTTTATGGGAACTGGGATTGAAACAAAACATCACCCTCCCTGAAACTAACATTTTCGCACCTGAAAAAGGATGGTTGGAATACGGTCGTTTCCTTTTGGGATGGCCTAATTTCAGGGGTGAAATCTTAGTTTCAGGGAGGGTACATTTGAATTTTAAACATATCATGTACCACTTAAACTTGAGTCGATAGACAATGAAACAAAACAACCACGAATGAGTCGATGTATCTCCTATCAAAAGATTGTGATTTTCCATGTGTCATGTTCGTTTACTGGAGTTGTACATCCTTAATAAAGATGTTTGCCTTCTTTTAGTGGGTTCCATTCTTCGTTTTCGGTGGGTGGTACCCCCGGTGACCAAAATTGTCCCAACTCCCATTTCTCTTCACACAGGAGCGCCGTCGACAGATTGAAGATGCCACCCGTGGAGATCGTACAGCCACTGGGGTCTTTCAGGATTTCAAGGGGGATACATGGGAGGCAGTTATATGGATGTTTCCGAAAATAGTGGGTTTTCCCCCCAAATCATCCATTTTTAATAGGGTTTTCCATTATTTTCACCATCCATTTTGGGGGTGTTCCCCCTATTTTTGGAAACACCCATATATAGAATTGACAGAAATCTGGTCAAAATTATAGGGAACTCACACGAGTTTTTGGGCCCCCCATAAGGTAGCTGAGGAAGGGAAGTCCCGGGCTATTTCAGCCAAATCTAGGTTGGTGAAATGTTATCATTTGGCCAGATGATATACTAGCTGGTGGTTTCCAATCATTTTTTGATTTGTATCCCCCAAAAACAATTGGTGAAGAGATTCCTACTTTTGACGTGTGCATATTTTTTGAGATGGCTGATGGCACCAGCAAAAAATATCATTTGCTGTCAATTTAACCTAGGTAGTGGTTTCAAATATTTTTTATTTTCACCCCTACCTGGGGAAATGATCCAATTTGACGAGCACATTTTTCAAATGGGTTGGTTCAATCACCAACTAGTAACCCAAGAATTTCTAGGAGTCTTTCGTTGGGAAATGGGCAAAGAGAAGCATTTGGCTGAGGTGATGATTGTGTGCTTGCATCACAAGGCCATGGGAAAACGGGAAAGTTACCACGGAAAACAACAACATATTGATTTGGCCTATCCAGAGTACTCAGTGACCCAACAAAAGGGCATTGATGCTTGGGGGTGATATGAGATTATTTGTTGTTTTCATCACTGTTGGATCAGTGCGGGGTGAATTTTCATGCGTATAATTCTGGGTGGTGTGATTTTCGGAGCAAAAACCAGAACGTCAAGGGTGTTGCAGCTGCAACAGATGACACCCAGTTTTTTTGTGTGCCGGCATTTCATGCTGACCCTTCGAGTCAACTAATACCCCATACCATACCATGGGACTGGTATATTTACCTGCATGAATGGTTGGTTTTTAAGAGGTAAAATGTGGTAAATGCAGGTAACTATACCAGTTCCATGGATGGTCTCAATAGGAAGAGGCGCTTCAACTTGTTCATTTTTTCCAGTGAGATTTCAGCCAGTTATGCAGGAAAATGTGGAGGAACATCATGGTTGGTGGGGAACTGACCTTGAGTTATGATGACATGCCGACCTTGAGAAATTCAAAGTTGCAGTGTGAGTTTCTGTTTTCAGCATGTTACAACAGCAGCAACAGGAAAAGCAACAGTTTTTTTGCAACCACAACAAGAACAAGAAGCACCACCACCAGCACCACCAGAAGACAAAGAAGACCCAAATAACCAAACCCTTCTCACTGCTTGGATTTTTTTCGTTTTTTTGTGTTGGAAAAGGGTGTGTTTTTGGGCTGGTGAAAACCAGGCAGATGAACGCGATGTCTATGAGTTCTTCTCAAAGAATGCGGGCAAGGCGTCAAAGTTTTACCATCAAATTTGTGGCCTCCGAGAATCCTGGTGGGATGAGATCTCCAACGGAGGATGAGCAAATCCGTGGGAAACTACCAAACCTTTAGCCATACCATCCGTGGTACCCATGGGAACCCACGTTTCCTTCATTTTTTTAGGGGTTATGACTCGGTTATGACCCATAATATATTGAGGGCCTAAAAACCCTGCACGTTTCATGGGTTTTGGGATCCAAAGGTATGGTCTATTTACCGACTAAGTTACTATATATTTTACTATTAAAAACCAACCATTCAGGTAGGTAAATATACAAATCGGCCCATGGTATGGGTTAGGGTCTGCTAAAAGTGGATCCATGGGACGATCGTCGATGTACCTATAGATTGATCCCATAAAAATTAACCATTCATGGATGGGTAAATATACCAATCCCATGGATTCTATATGGATTATGACGTGCTGCAGAATTTGTTTGTACAAAACATGATCCAGTGAATTTGATTGTATAGATTTTGATTTACACTCCTGAAGTTTAACATAGCCCCTGAAAAATGATGGTTGGAAGAGTACTTTCCTTTTGGGAAGGTAGCATTTCAGGGGCTATGTTAAACTTCAGGTGGGTAGTTCTTTCCCCCCTTTTCAGTAACAATGTTTTACGCCGGTTTTGGCATCTTTCAATGTTGGAATTTGCGAATGTAACCCCACAAAAAGTGACTTCGAACGATAGTACTTCGAAGCCCCGAATTTTCATCTTCCAAGCCGGAAGGGTCCTCGGTATTTTTACTTGCGGATGTATGAAAAGCAAAAACATTTCCTGAATGAACCTGCTTTGTACCTCTGTGTTTTTTTTTAAGAAATTGGGGTGAAACAACTGTTGATGGTTCATAAATCGGGCGTGAAAACCAGTTGATATGGTAAATATCCCCATTATTTACAGGATTTCATACATGTCAGGTGGTGCAGGATCCCTTTTCCATGGACCCAGTGAGTTGGATCTTGTTTTTTTTAGCCAGTTGAAATTCGGCTCCAACAAAAAAACAACGGCAACAAAAAGGGCGGCAACAAGTACAGGGATCATTACAATGTATATAATGGGGATCATAAACAAGCTGCAACATGTTGCTGGTAATTTGCAGGGATTTCAAGATTTAGGTTATTATAATAGTGCATGAAGTTTGGGTTGGTGTTTTTCCATCATGACCCTTCAAGATAGGCCCCTACTGCCTATCAGGTATAAATGGCCAAAAATAACAAATGGCTTTCCCTGGGGTGAAATTTTAACCCCCTAGCCTTCGGTTCTTTAACGGGTAAAAAAACCTCGCTGGAGTACTTGGATGATTGCAGGACTTTAGGATCAAATGGTTTGCAAATGGGTATATTGGGGACCCGAAATGGACCCCACTTGGATGATCCCGTTGGAAGTTAGGATCAAATGGTTAGGATCAATAGCTTATTTCACCCACTTTATAAATGGGGTATTCCTTGGGGAGTTTTTTTTAACCCACTTACTGATCCTAACCATATTTGATCCGATCCCAAACCCAACGGGATCATCCAAGGTACCTGAAGGGTGTTATTTTTTCCACCCAATAGGTTCGTGATGTCCAGATCATTCGCGATGCTCGTACAGGTGAAGCCTGGGGGGTTCGGGTTGTGTGGTTGGGTTGGCCGGTGGCAAATCCCATGGGATGCAACAATTCTCCTTAGTTGGGGTTGAACATGAAAAGCATATATATATATACCATACATGTAAGTATATAATAGGCATATTCAAAAAAAAAAGCTGAAGTGAAAGATTCTAAAATTTGGGTGAAACTTTCATTAAGATTTATGGACTTATAGGGGGATCCTTCTTTTGTTGTTATTATTTGAGAAGAATTATCCGGTGGATTGAGTTAAATATGGATGAATTCTTGATTTAGTGGGAAATGTGGATCTTCCCTGAACTTACAGGATCCAATGTATATACTTCTAGGTATATATATATATATACCATTCCCATGGATCCTATGGGGGAAGGACATGGCTGGCCCTTGTGATTCATGTATCGACACCAGAAAAGCGAAAATATTTTTAAGCTTGTGAAAGGATCAGAGCAGAACAGATGTCACATCCAAACATGTCCCCCAAAACTAGATGAATGTACTTGTTAAACTTCTTAAGGAATCCTCCTGCAACGAAAAAAATGGCTGCAACTCAGAAAATATTCCAACATTTTGGCAGAATCAACTTTTCCATACACACCTTATCCCCTCCTACCATCTCCTACCCCAAACCCTACCATCATCCATCATCTTTCACCCTAATCTAACCCAACCACACCCAACCACACCCAACCAACTTGGGACCATCATCCCCCATCGCCGGACTCGCCTTGTAAAATGCCAGGTCGTTCAAAAGGTTTAGCCTATGTCGAGTTTTACCTCCAAGAAGCGACCTTGAAAGCCTTGGCTTTGAGTGGTCAACCCATCAAGGGACAGGCGCATCTGCACGGGCATCGGCACGTTGGCACCGTTGGCGTATCGGCATTCGACGAAACGTTTGACGTTTCGTTGACTTTTTTTTTGGGTGAGGGTTATGTCACTATACATGTCAAGTTTTAGATTTACAGAACTTGGATGAGTTTCTTCACTTTTCTGCCACACCAATTGTTCATCATCGTTTCGTGGGATTTTTCCATTGAAAAAAACAGGTTTCCAAAAGCAACACAAATCCCACGTGCCCCTAGCTTCACACCCCCCCCAATCAAACACCAAAGGATTCTCCGGTACCTGATTCGGAGCTGCGACTTAGTCACCTTATTTTTGGCCGTTGGTTGGGGTAAGGGGGAATTCCCTTAAGGCTATTACATTCATACTCAGGCAGGTGAGTTTTGCTGGTAACCCTTGTAAATGGCCGAAAATCAATGGGGTAACTGGGGCTATAAACCTTTCAAATGGAACTTAAGCCCCAACTTACTGTTGATGGTTCAGAAATCCTGCTAACCACCTGGGATGGTGCAAAAACCATGTAAAATAATAATGGGATAACCTACCAACCTCAACCGGTTTCTGTATCCCTGGTGTTTTTTTCGGGCCTACATCCATCGCACCCATGGTCACCGTCTCCATCGCAGGCGGTGCGTGTGCAGCCGAGTCAGGCGGAGAAGAATCGCGCGGCACAGGCTGCCAAGGCTTCCATCCACTACACGGCGCCGCGCGAGACGCCGCTGCGTTGCTCGTTTTGAAACGATTTTCACGGTGAACAACGGGAAGATTTCGAGCAAAACATGGGAAAAACACGGGTGGAACTGCTTCAAAACGGAGGAAGCTTAAACCACAAAGAAAGGTCCAAAGTGTGCACACTTTTTGGATCTTTTTGGCATAGAAACAGGGTGGAGAATTATGAAATCAAAGTTAAAACCTGTTTGGGCTTTGGGGTGAAGAATGATTGATGACTACTCCATGCGCAGTTTTAAAAACACAAAAAGTTTGTAACTTCTTTCTTAAAGATGAGCATTTGGTACTTTTGATGGACAAAGGATATATAAAACACATATTTTAAAAACTTTGTCAATGGTTTGTTTCAACCTTGAATGTTTCCACAACCTTTATGTAGTTGGGGAAATGGTTTGAAATCACCATTTCCATCCATCTAAAAACGGGGTTGTTTTTAGAGTTCCAGGTAGAACTTACGGAAGGAGAAGTTTTTTATCACCCGGGGTTGGGATCGAAATTTCTGAAGGAAGCAACTGCGGGAGGAGGATGCTGAACGAAGGATTTCTCCCACATTTGAAACGCAACCAAGAAATACAACAACCACTGCCCAAGACGCTTATTTTTTTTTGGGAGGAAATCGTACTACTTTCCCAAAACAAAAACCAACTAAAATTCACCTTTCAAAATAAAACACACACACACACACACATAAAACCAGGGCCTCAAAAAAAAACAACGGCAACTACTGACTCACCACCTCTAAAACTCGCTAAAACTCGAAACTCCTGTGTGTTTTTGGTTCAACCAAAACGGGTTTTGTTGCGGAAAAAGCCTCCATGGGACCCATCGGGACAAACAACCTGAGGTTTGTATGTGGGTGGTTTGACCGACTCTTTGGCCAACATTTCGGAAGAAGAATTGAAGAAATTGTTCTCGCCTTTCGGTGCCCCTGCCATTGCCGTTGTTCCGGTGGTGGGCACCCTCAACTAGTGATAAATTGGTGAGTTTTGGTTGGTGGTTTTGGATTCCGATTGGGATCCCCGAAAATGAATGGGATTGGGATTTTGAGGGGTACCCTAGAATCCCAAACCACCAATCCAAAGCACCAATTTATCATTAGTTGAGGTTTGGAAGGTTGGTTGGTGAAAGAAAAGATGCAGCAAAAAACGGGGGTAATAATAAGCTTGGGGGATGTTTTGGGGGAGAATCAAAGTTGATGTGGACAAATGTGGTATGGGCTGGGTCATTTTGAGGGATTTCTTTGTTATACCTGGATCTTCCAGATATGTAAATTGTCTGTCTTTTGTAGGGTTTTCGGGTGAATTTCGCGACAAAATTTACACACAAAAGGAAGATCCACGTATAGTGCATGAAGTTTGGGTTGGTGTTTTTCATCATGACCCCCGCTCGTGAAGCTTGAAGCTTGTTAGGGGAAATCTGGAGGATTCTTTCTTTGCTGTCACAAACATTCGCGATGACAACGCTTGGATTTCAACGTAAAACCATGTTGTTGATATTGCCAAGATCCCTGGTTTAGTGAGTTTGACTTAAAATGTCGAGTTCAGTCTAAATCAGAACTACATCACCATAGTTTTTGTTGCCCTTATGATTTTGGAACCCGTTGAACGGTAGAAAACGTACGAGTTGCAGAGTGCTGGCATGTTTTTATTACACAACTAACCCATGGTCAGTGTGGAAAAAATCCTCCAAGGTGTTCTTCTCTTCATAAGACTCAAAAGGACCCTTAACAGAAGCCGATTTGAGTGATGAAATTAGTTAGTCTTTGTTGGCACAGCTGATGGTTTTTGTTTAATCCTCAAAGCTTCCATCATAAGCAAGCTTGCTTAAAACCAACCAAAGTCTATTTTTGCAACACCCAACAAAAGCCATAAAATATCCCATTTGTCATTTCCCTACCCATCCTTTACCGCAATCAACCATGAACATGGATCCCTTGGTTTCCCTCCCCTCATTTCGGAAAAAAAAAACAAACCTTCGGACGGTCCATGGTAGGTGAAATTGAATTCATCGACTTGCACCGTGATCCTTATACCAACAAGTGCAAGGTCGGTCCCCAGCCTCGTTTTTTTTGCGTCGTTCGTTTTTGGGATGGGCGAAAGATTGGGTGGGGGGAATGTCGCCGATTTTTTTGTCGGTTGGAGCGATTTTCGAACCGAATTGGTGAGGTTTCTTTATGAATTTGCCATGTCTTTTTTGTGGTCTTTGTGTGTATTTTTCGAAGGTTGATTTTGCATGAATTTGCTACATCTTTCTGTCTTTTGGCTCCATGTTTGTTCTGTTTGGAGACTTTTTTGGGGGGTTTATTGTTACCCTCCCTGAAACTCACATTTTCGCCGAAAATTGATGGTTGCTATGCTAGTTTCAGGAAGGTTTTTTTTCGCTAAAAGACCCGACTCTCCAGCTCAACCAGCCATGCAGGGATTCGCCTTCGTCCAGTTCAAGAATGCTTCAGAAGCACGCGAAGCCATGACAGCCATGAACGGCTTCCAATTGGCAGGTCCCTGGTCAGTTGTCATGATATACCGTTTCGACGAGGATCGTCGAAACATCAGGGCCAAGGAGGGGTTGTTTGTTTAATATGGAGAAGGTGTGGATGAGTGGACTAGTGTAACTAGTGTTGTCATTTGAAGGTGTTGTTTTTTTTTTGAAATGTTTGGAAATTGGAGACGAGGAGACATGGGGAGACCTTTTGAGGGAGACCATTCTTGGGGTGTTTGTTGCATCTAATCGGAGGAGCCCATCGATCAGAGGTTCCACAAAAAGTCGATCCTCAAAAGCAATGGTGGAAGTGAAATAAGTCACAAAGTTATTGGGTTTATCTTCTGGGTGGTGGTTTCACATATTTTTTATGTTCACCCCTACCTGGGGAAGATTCCCAATTTGACTAATATTTTTCAAAGGGGTTGAAACCACCAACAAGTCTTGTTTGATGCCATTTTTTCTTCCAGCGCTGTGTCTCTGTGATTTCTTTGAAAAACCGTCTTGCATGATGACCTTCATTCACTACATTTTTTTGTTCATACTGTTCTTGGAGCCTAACGTGAAAGGACAATTCTTGAATCTTTGGTCTGGCAATCTCAACAAAAAAATGGTCATCTCACTGTTCACACCTGATGTTTTTTTTTCCCATGGAAGATGTTCAAAAAGAAAAAACGCTTCGCAGTCCGACTTCGATGAAATTCAAGGAAGTTCAAGGGGGAGGAAACGGGGACCAGCAAATCTAAGATAGCAATGCTTAAAAGTTTTCCTGATAAATGCACCCCTGAAAAATGAAGAAATTTTGAACCTAAAACTCACCTAATTTTGTTGAAATCCGGAACATCATCCGTTCACCATCCACCAAACCTCCATCACTATCACTTTTGGGGTTTCAAAATGTGAGGACTTTTCGGGGTTTCGAAAAACCCATCCAACCTGCTGGATTTTTCCAGGCAAAGAGCTGAAGGTGGGTATTGTGCGGTTAGCCCAGGATTTTTTTGGTGGTTTGGGAAGGTTCAAAAAGCTGTGAAAAAGTGAGGGAACATGTGAAAACCATCAGAAATGGCATAAACTTTGACCAGAATTGTGTTGTTCCACTCAATTCAAGTAGTTCACAATTAGGTTCACTGGTTAATGCTGGTGCTAAACAAAAATTCCAGAACTGCTAGGGAAGCAACGAACAACACAACAAAAACTGTGATGAAAATCCCTGATGAACAGCCACCAAGAAAAAACGCTTTTGGATCAGATATTGAAAATCAGCCGTACATTTCAACACATATTCTAAAGGTGCAAGAAACAGAATGAAACCGAATCATAACTGTAAAGCCATGACTTTTTCTACTTAGGATACTGCCACAATCGCTTCCTTCAAGTACAGCCAGCATTGGTTTGAGTTTGGAGTCAACCCGAGATGACCTCATCCACACAAAAAAGGCAGCAAAGTAATCCTACATTGACATACTGTTGATGGCAGAAATCCGGCTAACCAGTTGAGGTTGGTAGTTTATCCTATTATTTACAAGGTTTTTATAAATTCCAGGTTTTCTTCCATCAACGGTATCATACACTCCATGTTTGGACTCATTTACCTCCATGTCCCTAGCAACATGTCCATTTGTTCAGCCCCAACATTTCTAAACTCCTTCCCATTCCTGGCTAATCGCATCACAACTTCGAGATATCCAACCCCCCCTTCAACAAAGCCCCCTTCGAAGCTATTTCAAACAACAAAGATCCAACACAAAAAACACCCCCCCAAAAAAGACAACCTAAATCCGAAAACCACCCACCAAAAAAATCATCCACCAACAACAAAGCAACATATTTTCCCCACAAAAAAAAACACCAACAAAAAGACGGGTTCTTCACTCAACTCAAACCATCAAAAAACGGGTTCTTCACCATATCTTCCCCCCAACCCCCCCCAAAAAAAAGGGAACATCTCCACCTCAAACCACCCGTTTACCAAACCTTCCTCCGTGATCCCAACGGGGCCCGACAAGGCCACCAGCGACATGCAGTTGGGTGAAGGAGGTCAAGGTCCAAACCTGGCCATTGGAGAGAATCTCCACGAGGACGAAAAACAAAACCGGGGAGATGTCGGAGAAGACGTCGGGAACGGTTTCGGGAACGTTGGGAGTTGGAAGATTTCCAGCAGCACCAAAATTTTGGGGATTTTTTTTGGGTGGTGTGGTGTGGTTGGAAGGATGAAGGATCCCTTCAGGATCGATCCGGGTTGGTTTTGGATTTGGAATTTGTTTGTTTTTTGTTTGTTTTTTTTTTGGGGGGGGGAGAAGACTACGAAATGTAAAATATCTTCATGATCGTATGTTTGATACAGATAAGTGTTGTTTTATTTTGGGGAAAATGAATGAAATATGAAATATCTTCGAATGACATATGTCATATGTTTCATGATAAAGATCATTGGTGTTTTTTGCATCTTTTTGGTGATTTTTTTCATGACATATTCAATAATCAGAATAATTGCTTTTTTTTCTTGTCTCTGTTGTACGGCCACGTGGATAAGACACAGCCAACCAAACAAATACTGTTGGTAAAGGCAAAGGCTCCTGAAAAAATGGCTGGTTTGGAAGACTACACCCCTCGAAAATTAACATTGTTGAACCCCATAATGGAGGTGGTTTGGTTCAGGTGATTTTCCGGATTTCGATTGATTCTAAGGTTCAAAATGTTCGTTTTCGGGGTTTGTTTACTTTTTTTTCCTTTTAAAATGGTCCCTTTTCAGAGAACATGTGAGCAATTGCTTTGATCAATTCTTTCAATTGAATCTCCCAGCCTCTACTTTTCGAATGGAGTTTTTTTGGGGTGCATTGAATCAACCTGAGATGATTCAAGATGGGTATCCATCCATCCTAAAAGATTCCTAAAAATATCTTGTATTTTGCGTGTTTTTATTGTTGGGTTGCTTGAAATAAACCTAGCCTGTATCATATATATCAGCGCCGGCTCAAACCACCTCCCAGTTGGTGCC
>DF242103.1:0-62747 GCA_000507305.1 Breviolum minutum Mf 1.05b.01 | reverse complement strand
ATCTGGGTGGATCTTACCTTAAATAGGTGGGGACAGAAACGCACACATGCTAAGATCCACCCAGTTTTAGTTCCCTATTTATATTTGGAACCAAGCTCCCAGGCAAGCCAATATATCCGGTAACGATCGACAACAGGTTCCAAATATATAGGGAACTGGAAGATCAGGGCAACGCGTCCATATGACCGATTCGGCTCCTCAGAATCATCTTTACCCAAGCAGCAACTGAGCATGACGTTGGAGGGTTCGAGGACTTAACGTCCCAGTAACGCGCGATGTTGGGCGGAAAGAAGCACTAGTGACCAAGAAAAAGAAAAGAAGGGTATAGGAAATGATGGAGAAAACATGTTCAATTAAATGATGTCTGTATTTTTTCTTTTTGACTCTTAATGTAATATTGCTGTAGATCTATGTGTTCAAAATCTCCCAAGATTTGTTTGTTTCATGCCATTCCTTTATGTCCCGGCACCGTACCACGCCGATCTGAAACAATTGCGGGCAAGGAGGTGAGCAGTGACGCACTGCAGGATGTCTGTGGAAGTGATGGTTCATTTGTCGTTTGCAAAGTTGGAAAGTGAACAAGACAACCTAAGAGTTGGATCATGATCATTAGATCATTTGAAAATTGGATAATTAGATCATTTATATCTAAATTATTAATAATAAAATCTTAATATTGGCCTGTCTCCAAATTGGGGTTGCTGAAATTTATCAGTTGTTGTCATGATCCTTTCATGTTCTTGAAGTGTTTCGGTCAAGCTTCCGGGATGAAGGGGCGCTGAACAACTGGCCTGAACTACGGAGAACAACCATTAAAAAACGAAACACTTCATGAAAGACATTTTGCGATCAATTTGGGATGTAGAACAAAAAAACTCAGCACAACTAGTGAGACTGATGAATATTGGGATAAATTAAATATCAACTTTGATTTGCTCCTTCAATGGTTTTTCCAACAAGTAAAAGATAATTCTCAGATGCCGGATGTCGATTTCCCATTCTTGGATGTCCCAGGAAGTTAGTAAATGGTCAGTAAATGGGACATAACCTACTTATAAGTGGGGTATATTGGGGTTAAAACCTTACCAACCTTTTTTCTAACTTCCTGGGACATCCAAGTAGTGTCAAGATAAGACAACTTAGACAATCCAAAGTCGGTGCAACATCTGTGATTCATGGACAGTTAGGATTGCCCAACAAAAATCAAAGATACAAACTGTCGTGAAGTTTTCAAACTTGCCTTAACATGCTCTTAAACAAACATAGATCCAAAACTAAAACTTGACAAGTGTCAAATATATGAAATATATTGAAATATAAAGACTTACATATATACATGAAAACAAATGTTTTCAAACTTGGACAGTCCAGCTAGAAATCAAAGCCCTCTATCCAAAGACACGCGGGTTGGGCCCTTTTTTCGTCCATGTTCTGAGCTGAATCGGAGAATGTCCAGGTGGAACTGGCCCAGTGCTATCTGCTCATGTTGTGTCTCTGCTTAGCCAACACGGAGGTCCTCATCTGGCTGAGTCTCAGGCAGGATCAGGTTGATGACGGTGACCAGTGCGGCAAAGAAGCCCAAGACCAAGGGGAAGTTGTAGAGCGGGCACACCAAGAAGAGAGGGTCGCACAGTGGGTAGATCAAGTAGATCAAAGGCTTGGTGCACAGGTCTGTGCCAGCAAGCGGGCCCTTCAAGGCCTCAGCTGGCATGGTTCCTGCCATGGAAGCCAAAGCACCCAGCGCAGCAGGAGCAGCAGCTTCCAAGCCACGGTTCTGCTTGGGCTGGATGAAGGCAGGCGACACCATCTGCCAGCACAGCAGCAAAGCTGCAGCACCCAGGCACACGCTCAACATCGAAGTTCGCCCACGGCGAGCCATTGTTGTCAGGATGGCTTTGCTACAAACTCGAAACTTCCCTACTCCAAAAAGCTTGCAGCCAAACCGCATGCATTGCAAGCATCATCATCCATCAAAAGTATGCCACCCAAACAACATGTACTAAAAACTATTCCCAAACATGTCATTCATCTGAGTCCTACCAACAGTACAATATTTCACTAGGCCTGAATTTGGGCAATGACTCTGGTGATCATATCCCATATAAACCCCATGAAGTTTCCCAGCATATCTTCAGGAGGTCATTGAGGTCGTCTTCTCATTCGAAATCTATCAAAACCCACAAAAAACGACCAAACTGTCAATTTAAACCGTTTTTTTTTTTCAGAGGTACCTGGAGCTTCCCGTTTAGTAGTAGGAAATATCATCAGCATCATCATCATCATCATCATCATCATCATCATCATCTCCAGCTCATTAGCTCCATCAATCTTCATGTTTTTTGTCAAGGAATCACCAAACCCTAAGGCCCAATATGCTAAACACACCCAGGACCCAGTGTTGGCTAACCTCACGACGTTGAAGCAACAACACTTACCCCACCAAATCACCAAGAAATAAAAGTTTAAACTTTTAGGGTTTCCTTTAAAATAGTCTTCCCCAGGGGTTCCCAAAAAGTTTGAAAGCTGGGTCTTGGTGGGGATAGAACATATCTGCAGAACTCTTGGGGGCAAAACATGCAGGATTTCTTCCATCAACAGTATCGTTATCTTTAGGCGGGTTTCTGTTATTTTTTTTGTGGTCTTGCTCTGTGGCACCGCACATTCAAATGGACACTCACGTCGAAAGAAGTTTTCTGTAGAGCTATTCTACGCCCAGAATTCCAAAACCACTGACCCAAAACAGAAAAGTTGATAGGATACATGTATACGGCCAGTTGTTAAATTGCATCTGAATCCGAAATAGTAGTGCATGGTTACATAGTGATTGAAATCTGTACATCTCAACTCTCAACTACACAGTCGCATGTTATGTATAAAGCTCCAGTCATGTACGATGTTTCAAGTTTCAAGTAAGCACTGCCACACCCAAGTCCCCATTCACACCAGCGGCATTTTTGTTGAGCTGATTCAAGTCATGTTGAAGAACTAAGTTACAGACATCTGTGTTCTGAGAAGATGGTCTATCCCACTCGGAGGTCCTCATCTGGCTGAGTCTCAGGCAGGATCAGGTTGATGACGGTGACCAGTGCCGCGAAGAAGCCCAAGACCAAGGGGAAGTTGTAGAGCGGGCACACCAAGAAGAGAGGGTCGCACAGTGGGTAGATCAAGTAGATCAAAGGCTTGGTGCACAGGTCTGTGCCAGCAAGCGGGCCCTTCAAGGCCTCAGCTGGCATGGTTCCTGCCATGGAAGCCAAAGCACCCAGCGCAGCAGGAGCAGCAGCTTCCAAGCCACGGTTCTGCTTGGGCTGGATGAAGGCAGGCGACACCATCTGCCAGCACAGCAGCAAAGCTGCAGCACCCAGGCAAACGCTCAACATCGAAGTTCGTCCACGACGAGCCATGTTTTCAGAACTGGGCAGGAGCTCAACACTGGACACGAGCGGCCTATGAGGGAAAAAACGACTGAAAAAACAACCAAAATGGCAACAGAAGGACAATCAGTTTCGAATTGCACATCTGCATGGAAGACTGCAACAAAAACAACATTACAGTACAATCCACTCAACATATAACAAAAATACACAAAGTAAATGTAGATATTTGGGATGGCAACCTTTCTAACATATACACTTTTATAAAACTCATTGGAGGAACAAATCCTCGTACACCTTCGGTGGCCAAGTCCTAAAACATTCTCAAATCAAACTACCATTCTGAGGCAACTTGATTTCGAATATTCAAACCCAGATACACCACCGAAAACTAACATGGAACCTGAAAAAGGCCCCTTGGAAAAGGATGAACATCTGCAAACCACCAATTTTTAGGTTCCATGTTAGTTTTCGGGGGTGTACATTTTCAGAGGATGATTGCCTAATCCCAAATAAAACTCACCGTCCAAAACAAGGGGTGGCTGGTTGGACGACGGTTTGAGTTGGCTTTGAATTGGCAGTATAGTAGACATCAGTTTCATTATCATAGCTTAGGTTGTTTTGAAATCATACATCTGGACATTCTGATAGTTCACCAACATTCAATAACCTTCAATCAAAACAAAATAGTGATATCACTTATACTGACTAGCAACTACCCTTTATGTGTGAGCTCCCGCGACATCATTTCAATGGCAGTCATAACGATTCACCCAACTGTAAAACCTTTGAATTGTGGTTTTACTTCCAAAGAGGATGAATTTTAATGTCGTTGCCCGAAGGAACCCATCAATGATAGATCCATTGACCTAAGTTAAAAAAGTTGTGAATAATGATGATGGTACCTGAAACTTGAGGATTTTGACCTATCTCCACTAAAGAGTCCAATGTTTATATAGATATGATTAGATATGTATGTCTGGGAGATCTCCATTAACATTGATTCTTCAGGTATGTGCACCAAAAAAATGTTTATCTGTTATCTGCCCGCCCCAACAAGCCAAGTACTTGGTGCTTGCTTCCTGATAAAAGGCTGAACCGAAAAGTAGACTTCCAAGGATTCCAAGGTCTAAAGTCTATGAAATCTATGAATTTGTTTCAGGCGTTTTTTTCCGTCAGTGGTGAAGTTGCAGAAAAAAACATCCGACTTCAGCAACAGCATTGGGGCAACTCCCTAAAGATGGTCCCAAAAACTTGCCGTTAAAAACCTGGGGGAAGATTTCCGAGTCAAAGATTTCAGGAAAACCGTACAGCCGTAACATCGTGGTAACGCCATAGATGTAGTAAAAGCCATAGACATCCCACCCCTTTTTGAGGTCGGAATCCCCCCGGAAAATGATGACCTTCTTTTTTTCATGATCTACCGTAGTTAAAGGCAAATAAGCCACGAAAAAAAAAAAAAAACTTATTACTTTCCATTATACTTTCCATTATACTGGTTGGTAAATAGGGATCCTTATGATGGTTTATTATAACCCCTATATACCTGGGTAGTATAATCCCCTATATACCGTAAACAACCAGGGTTTTTTCATTGCTCAAATAAAGTCTGGTCTTGCTGGAATTGGAAAAGGGGTCGCTCCTCCGGTTGATGGTTTAAAAAACCCTGACCATAGTCAACAGTCAATATGTAACTAGTTGGTGTGTTGAACCAAGCCCTCTGAAAAATATATTATATCGTCAACTTGGATCATTTCCCCAAGTAGGGGTGAAAATGAAAAATCCTTTGAAACCACCACCCAGGTAGTTTATCCCACCATTTTACAGTAGTTTTTTGTTAAATATCAGGTGTGGATCGCCTGAAATTTGTTCCACAGTCTCAAAATGGTTTGGGAAACTTCAACGACTGAAAACACCAAATTGCTGCATCAATCTGGGTTTGTTGAAGACTTGTTGCATAACAAAATGAGTTCCAAGTCGTCAAATTTCCAGACCCCTCAACCTTTCTACACCCCACAAAAAAACAGATGTCTGCAGTCCTCCATACTGACAAATGGGACAGTACTTCGATCTTTTTATTTGGAATGAATTGGATCATATTCCACATAGCTTGGATCTCAACTTGTCTGCAGAAAACTGGTACACTGCTGTATAGAGTCTAGGCTGTCCATGGAAGCTAGCAGCGATCGTTAGTAAGTTGGCTTATTTCACCTATTTCCGGGACGTACAAGCACCTACTTATACAGGGATTATAGTCCATTTACTAAGTACCATGGACATCCCAGTACCCATCTTTAAATTCCTGATTGTTAAGTACAGGAATTATCAATCAATTCGTATTTGGTGGAGGTTGGTGTTTTACTATCCCAGGAAATCATATTATGGAAATCAGTATGAAAAAGCACTTGTGGATATGATTAGAATAGGCTCAACCATTATCATAGGAATTTGAAGGTAGGTTCCACCACTTTGCCCCCAAAAAACTTCAGAAGTTCAAGACTTAAAAGCACGATCCTATAGATACATATAATACATATATATATATATACATATAATTATAATGATATGTATTGTATGTGTGTATATATATGAATAAATATCTATATGTGGTGGATGCATAGCAGTCGTCTAGAAATGGAGGCAACACATCTCGCCCATCTGCTTTAATGATTCCACTTATGTCAACATCTTCCACAACCGTCTGATACCGTTTTGGTCCAAAATCAAACTCTAAGTGGTGGCTTTATTACCTGCCTAGTGCTTGAGGAGTCTTAGGTATAGATAGGTAACTTTCCATCAATAAGGATAAACATTCACAAGTTTGTGAGCCCCATTCATTAGACGTGCAAGTCTGACCCCAACAGCAAGCACAAGGTTTGACCCCAACAGCTGACCCCTTCTTTTCCATCTAATCTGTTCAAATCTTGCTGAACTCAGAGTTGTCTACCCCACTCGGAGGTCCTCATCTGGCTGAGTCTCAGGCAGGATCAGGTTGATGACGGTGACCAGTGCCGCGAAGAAGCCCAAGACCAATGGGAAGTTGTAGAGCGGGCACACCAAGAAGAGAGGGTCACACAGTGGGTAGATCAAGTAGATCAAAGGCTTGGTGCACAGGTCTGTGCCAGCAAGCGGGCCCTTCAGGGCCTCAGCTGGCATGGTTCCTGCCATGGAAGCCAAAGCACCCAGCGCAGCAGGAGCAGCAGCTTCCAAGCCACGGTTCTGCTTGGGCTGGATGAAGGCAGGCGCCACCATCTGCCAGCACAGCAGCAAAGCTGCAGCACCCAGGCAAACGCTCAACATCGAAGTTCGTCCACGACGAGCCATTTTTGTGCGGTTGGGGAAAAAGCACACACGTTTCGAAAAAACTCTGAGCCAGCTGATGCATAAGGTGCACAACTGAATAACAACTTGAGCTTGTGATGCAATAAAACTGGATGAATGAAAATACTTCAGAAATTCCCAGTAACTTTCTACTAAGGTTGTCCTGCTTGGAGTTACTAAATCTCCTCTTGTTTTCAGCAACCCGGCAACTGGACTTCCGCCCAAAAACTCAAAATCTGCAAACGATGGAGTCACGATCTTGCAGGGCAACCCGTTGCACAAAAACTGATAGACTGATAGCACAACGTTTATATGGATGTTCCCGAAAATAGTGGTACCCCCCAAATCATCAATTTTAGTAGGGTTTTCCATTATAAACCATCCATTCTTGGGTACCCCTATTTTTGGAAACACCCATTTACGTATGGAACGCAAAAAATCATTTAATCCACACCCTCCCTGAAACTAACAGCAAATTTACCGCTCAAAAAGGTTGCTTGGGAGACGATCCTGTCTTTTTTGGAAGGCCCGTTTTGAGGGGCTAGCTGCTAGTTTTAGGGAGCGTAAACTCCTATCTGCCATAGAGTGAAGCTAGCATTTATGGGAGATAGCCATCAAACTTCAAACAAACAATGAGCATAACGACTGCATAATGTGCGCATGACCATCTTCTATTAAAGTGTAAATCTACAGAAGCTTAGACCATGGCACATGTCCAAGCTCTTGTTTAAAGCACAATTTTCGAGCCAAAAAACCTCCCCAATCAGTACCTATAGACCCATAGTGATTTCAATCCCTTTGAAACATGTACACAAACTGGTGAAAATCAAAGGCTACGGTAGCGGCTACGGCTACGGTCTTCGAATTTCACCCTTACTCCGCATCAACTGCACCGTGTTTTTTTTTCTTCCCTCGCAGAGAACTGCGGAGTATGGAGATTGGAAAACCTTGGCCTTCAAGTGGCCAAGCCTATCCCACTCGGAGGTCCTCATCTGGCTGAGTCTCAGGCAGGATCAGGTTGATGACGGTGACCAGTGCCGCGAAGAAGCCCAAGACCAATGGGAAGTTGTAGAGCGGGCACACCAAGAAGAGAGGGTCACACAGTGGGTAGATCAAGTAGATCAAAGGCTTGGTGCACAGGTCTGTGCCAGCAAGCGGGCCCTTCAAGGCCTCAGCTGGCATGGTGCCTGCCATGGAAGCCAAAGCACCCAGCGCAGCAGGAGCAGCAGCTTCCAAGCCACGATTCTGCTTGGGCTGGATGAAGGCAGGCGACACCATCTGCCAGCACAGCAGCAAAGCTGCAGCACCCAGGCACACGCTCAACATCGAAGTTCGTCCTGCACACGTACAGAGAATGAGCTTCCCGTGTGGCAGTTTTGAGTTGAATATGTAAGGCAATATACAAAATAGAAAAAACATTGCAAAAAATATCTACCATTAGCAAAAGATAAACAACTTCCATACTTCTTGCTTGAGATCTCATCTATCTGTCTCGAGATCAATCATACTTCATGATAATTTCACCTGCTGCTCTCCAGGCAGAAACTGCAACTAGACATGTGTCTTGGTAATTTTCACCCCTGGATCTGCTGTATCTGAATTCCCTAAAAAAATCCTCCCTGTGCATATGAACAATATGAAGGCCACTTTGAGGAGATATCCACCCCTGTTCCTCAACCACACCATGTAACCGTGCTCAGCCTAACATGGACCATGTAAACCATTCCAGAAATCATCTAGGAATCTTAGACCCTCATAGGTAAGGAAACCAGGATGGGAAAACAATCCTTGTCACTAGCCCAGACACTCTATGTATGTTATACTTACCCACATTTGGTCAATTTCTATGGTACATGTAGGTAAATCATGGCAAACATACCATACATTGAGTCTTTGGGTGGCTAGTAGCTAGTAACACCTGGCAAATTGTACTACCCTTCATACTGTTGATGGACAAAATCCTGCACCACCAAGGATGATGATTATCCCATTATTTATAGGGTTTTAACCATCCCAGGTGGTGCAGGATTTTGTCCATCAACAGTATGTCAAAAAAAACTGCATGTGATTCATACGTCGTTGATGGTTCGTTCGAAATCCGGCGAGAAAACCAGTTTAGCTTGGTAGGCTATCCCATCGTTTACAGAATTTTCAAACATCCCAGGTGGTGCAGGATGTCTTCGATAAACAAGATGTAATCATTATCATTTGCATGATGTCGAAATTAAAATTCGTGTCATATAAAGTCAAAAATAGTTTTGAACGTGCTGAATTGCGATTTTATCTTCCGAGTTTACGACCTTACTATGGATTGAAATATCATGCTTTAGGAGGGGAAAATTGAAATCCTGGCTAGATTATCTACTGAAGATTCCTGATATCTGTGTTCCAACCTGTTAAGAGCCAGATTCACTTTGCGAGCAGCCAGTAGTTTCCGAATCCTTTTGAGGTACCCTACAATGGATGGATTCCATTGGATTCCATGAATGTTTTCATTGATTGGCATGGATGATTTTGAATGATTTTGATGTATACCAAAATATGATATGATACCACTCGATACTAGGGGAATACGAAACCTATCGGATAAGACACCTAGCTGATATGATGTGACATGGCATGATATGATATGCTATGATATCTTACATGGACTGTACACTACATGTTAAACACATACACACAATGAGTTCAACGTAATAAATGTAATAAGCTTCAACATCATGCATCATTTCCAACATCTTACATCCCTCACCGGCGACGCGTCCTCGTCTGGCCATGGTGAATAAATCTCGAGGAAAACCGTAAAGATCAGATGTGCAAACCCTCTGAGCAAAAAGCGTATGGAGACTCTTCTGAGTAAATCACCAAACTTCACAAACTTGGACTTCACTGGATTTGTCTTATCCATACGATCCTTGTATGGTGTATTTGCCTGCATTTGATTGATGTTTATGGTCAGCGTAGGTAAATGCATCAGACATGGATCCTATGGGTCATTCAGCAGACTGTTTGGGGTATGTGATGTCGCAATCATAATTTGTCTAGATTCTTTGTTTCTTGTCTTTTCTGCGACAGATTGCCACAGTGCAAGGATCATATATGGGTGTTTCCGTAAATGGTGGTACCCCCAAAACACCCCAAAGTGACCATTTTTAGTAGGAAAACCCATGGTTGTTGGGTACCACCATTTTAGGAAACACCCATATATAAGTGTTACAAAACACAAAAAACAACCAGAGGTTGCATGGTAAAAGGGTGTCATCATGTCATAACTTTAGTAATGTAACCGTGTTTTTTGGGTTTTTTGGCATTTTTTGAGGACAAAAACAAACCTGTATACATCTGGGCAATTTGTAATATATAAATCCTTAACCTGAATTCTTCGAGGATTTTTTGGAGGAATTTCCCTTACTAAAGCACCATTTAAGGTGACCAACCGGCGGTTTGGTCGTTATAAATTTGCCCAGATACATAGTCCCCGGAAAACTAACATGTCCCCTGAAAATCACTGGTTGGAAGTTGGAAGATGTCTTTCCTATGGAAATAGTCCCTTTTTATGGGACATTTTAGCTTTTTGGGGGTGCAATACTTTTTTGCACATTTACTACTCATACATTGCAGGTACATCCCAACCGTGGGCCAAGCCTGGCGTTCGTAGGCCATTGGGCCCCTTCTAGTCGTCTCCCAAACATTCCAGGGAGTTGCGGCTAGTTTGTTGGAAAAATAACGTCAGTAACATCCCTTTTCAAGAGGGACCAACTGATTCTGAAACACCGGTACATGGTGATATACATATATAATCATATCTATATGATATATAATTGTATACGTCAAAACAACAACATGTTCAGAGAAAAAAACAACAACAAAATAACACCCCCCCTCCATTTGAAAAGAAAGTCCTTGACCAACTCATTTTAAGGATCCATGTTAATTTGAAACGGTATATGTGCCGCGGTTTAAACTCCATATGTTGGGGATGGGATGGTCATCGAACCCTTAAATCAGAAATCTAATGGGTATATAAACCTCATAGGGAAAATGCTGGTACCCTTGGGATGGTCTAGTTGTTTCACCTGCCGAGGACCCCTTTAAAAGAGATATACCCAATAAATACCCACTATATAAGGTGTATATGGGCCTTGATTATTCAGGGTACCATCTCAAGGGTACCAGCATTTTCCTTTTGAAACCCCCCACTGGGTTGATGATCATCCCATATTAGGAACCGCCTGAAGTTTAGACCCTGAGCAACGAAGATCTGCTAGTTGGTAGATCACCTTTTCCTTTCCGGACACTTCCTAGTTGGTGGTTTCAACCCATTCTGAAAAATATTAGTCAAAATTTGAATCTTCCCCAAGGATCCGGGGTGAAAATGAAAAAACATGAAAACCACCACCTAGCAATTCTACTAATTGACAGTTTTTTTTACCCTAAAAGGTTGAGGTATGCACATCCGTTTCATCAACATGACCCTGTTTTTTTCTAAATATGGCAACCCGGGAACCATCCAATCATGCCGGGATGCCAACACACAACATGATAAATTCAAAGCATCTGCCCCAGGGGAAAGCGGGGGTGAACATAAAAAACTTGAAACCGCCACCTAGATAAGCATCTCAGCCAAAATCGAAACTCATTCAACCTACTTGGGTTGGGGTAAGAAACACGGTCCGTTTTGTGTTGTTGGAAGATCTATGTTATGGGAAACCTCACGTGAACAAGCCACACTTCAAGCCTAGGAACTGCTTACCCTTTCCTTCTCAATAAGAAAAAACTATGTCCAAGCTGGGGAGGAGTCGATGGTACAAGTTAAGACATGAAGTTAGGGGGCTGGGGCTTCAAACAGTTGCCGAGTTGGTGGTTTTTCGCCAACCCATTTGAAACATATGCTGTCATAGTCAAAATGGATCATTTGAACCAAAGTGTTGGGGTGAAAGTAACAAAAAATGAAACCACCTAAAAACAAAATAAGTCACAGTTGTTCTTTTTGATAATATCAGCTATACACTTCATCCTCATCATCCCGGTTGTTTTCTGATTGATTTTTACTACACACACTGAAGCTTCCAGAGAACATATCCTTCACTTTAGCTTCCAGTTAGGAAAATTAATTCATCAATTCCATCATAATTTAGCAGGATATCATAGGAACATAGAACCATCTGCATGAATCTCCAAGCCATGTTGGATTTCCTGTTGGCTTGCGCTAGCTTCCAAAGAGAGATGTGTCTCACCACCCTTTTTTCATGAACTTTGCATCGCTTGGTCTCGCTGCCTGCGACCTCCAAAATGCCTGGGCAGGGGTTTGTATTTGGAAGGTCTTGGGATGTTGGCCTCAACAAAAAGGTGCTTTGTTCAATAGGAAATCTTACCGTATATGATTCATAGACATCATATACATGATGTATCTAATAGTAAAAAAATGATACATGTATAAAAATGTAAAATATATACATATATATATACATATATCCATATAGAACCCTACTATATAACCACTGTTTTTTGAAGGTTGAACTTCCATTGTCTTGGTCAATGCTTTCAAACATATGGTCGAATGTGGTTTTAGTTCTAGGTCTAAATGATTGGTTCAAATTGAAACCTGGACTTCACCATTCAGAAAGCTCTCAGCCCTCAGCCTAACATCTTGTGATGTTCATTTGAATCAAATCATATCTTCACCTGAAAAAATGAAGACACCAAAAGCAGTACATCAAAAATCAACATCCAGTCTTGAAATCACATATTGCTTCTGGTAGAAGGTGCTTGCTAGCAGGCATGTAAGCCATTCAAAGACAAAAAACTAAATACCAATAACGCCATTGCATTTCATTGTATATCAGTACTTCAAACAAGTTGAGAAGTCAAACAGCAATGCCATTTGCCAAGCATGATAACATTCAGCCACCCAAACAATCTGTTTCAAGCCAGTTACTGTTGATAGTTCAGAAATCCTGTGATCACCAGTTGAGGTTCGGTTAGTGAATATCCCAGTATTTACGACGGATTAAAAACCACCATCCCAGGTGATTGGCCTTGGGATTTCTGGTTGCCAAACAAAACATCTTGAACTCCGAAAAGATCTGAGGCTACTGACTCCTGACCCCCCAAAAAACATCTCATGATCAATGATCCACTAGGTGGTGGTTGAACCAACCCATTTGAAACATATGCTCGTCAAATTGGATCATTTCCCCAGGTAGGGGTGAATATAAAAAATGCTTGAAACCACCACCCTGTCCATTACACTGAAATACTTGATACCCTCCCCGAAGTTTAACAGCAAAAGCCCCTGAAAAAAGATGGTAAGATGGTTGGAAGACGATCCTTTCCTTTTGGGATGGTACATTTGGAGGCGCTATGTGAAACTTCGAGGGTGTAGGGATTCATTCCAATCCATTCCCTATAAACTTATGAATAAAACTCCACCCCCTACGAGAGTAGTATCATCATCATCTACATCAATCAGCCATGTTTCGGACCCTGAAATAAACATTTGAAATTTATTTTGTCTACGAGTGTATGGTAATGCCCAAAGGCCCAAAGGTTCTAAAGGTTTGCCAATGGCGATTTGTGAGCCTACATCAATCATCCAAAATGCAGCAAGTTGTGTTATGGCACCAAGGAAACAAAATTCCAGCCGGTCCAACTAACCACCAAATTCACCACCGCCCAATCCCGTACCCGCTGGGTCGGAAAGCTAAATTCAATATGGTAAGATTTTTGGGTCGAAATATGATGAAAATAGATGTCTCACCATAATATGATTCATAGACCCTGAACACAAATTTTCCATGAAATCAGGGAATCCGGAAAGGACTTGTGTGTTTTTTTCTCAGTTGGATCAACCTGTGAATTCGCCACTTCACGGCCCACAAGTTTCAACCGGGGGTCTCCAAAAAAAAGCCTGCTGAGTTGACTGAATCTCAACAAAAAATCACTCCAACACAAACAAGACCAACGAAGCAAAGGGCTTATGCAAATTGAACCATATTAATCCCAATGGCTATGACTACCACATGATTTTTAGAAGTTTTTTGTAAAGAAAGGACGTTGTTTTCTTTCAACCTTCCCCGGCAGATTGTAAACGACACAAAGCCTTCTCATTAGAGGCGTTTAGAGTTGAAACAACGGATCCCAAACAAAATCACAAAAAACCCATAGGATCCATGGGACTGGTAGGTATCATATACTCATATACCTATAGAAATTGATGAATGAAGTTCTGATGGTAAATTATATACCTTCCTTCCATGGGAATCCTGTGGGAAATTAAACGCTTGATCGGTGGGGTTGCCTTGGTCGATGGCGCTTGCATGCTCCGCTTCCAGAAGATGCATTGGTGCCTGAGTCGATCACTGTTCGATCACCGGGGAACTCGAGTCTGGGCAGATTCTGGTGACTGCTGGGGACATTTTTGGGGATGCTTAGGGTGGCCCTTTCGTACTGTTTATATAAGAGACCTCCAAATAAGGATCACAAGGTCAGGACTTGAATGGCCTGGTTACTGGTTGATGTGTAAATAGATGATTCCACAATCTATCATCACCACAACCAAAAGAATTTATATGCCCATACCTATAAAACTACTATACATATGGTTCATGGTAAGGGACAAAAATTGGAGTAAACTTGTGACATACATCTAAATGTATATCACAACTCGTCATCACCCTAGACATCCAACTACCTCCTGACAAGCTGTTCTTGTTTTATTTTTTGGAAGGTGTTTGGATGTCGGGTTGGTCAATCTGACAAGACCCATTCGAACAGATTGATCTTCTGGGTGGGTTTTCCCTTCACAACTGCATGGAGTTGGTGCCCTCAAATCCTTCCCGGAAGCACCCATGACACGGAAACGTTGGGGAAACTCGTGAAACCTTAGATCCTTTGATCCCAACAAAAAGGAGGAGCTTTTTGTTGCCAGCCTTTTTTGCGAAAAGACTCTATAACATGACTCAAACTATTTAAGGTAAACATAGGGATTTGTTTTTCAACAAAGAACTTGATAAGCAAAATAAAATGAGGCCAGTTTCCTAGGGAAGGCTCTCCTTCAAGATGTTTCCATAGCTGCAAAGAAACAAACACACGTTGCAACCACAGGGGTGATGTTGAATTTTAAAATCACCTAAAAAAGGTGGTGTGTTGAACGACTACTTTCCTTTTGGGAAATGGCCCATCTTCAGCGGAAAACTGTTAGTCTTAGGGAGGGTTTTTTCAAACGTCCTCAACCCATCACCCTTCACCCTAAGCTCAGAAACCATCGTCCAACATATTGGTAAACTTACTACACCCCTGCAGATTAACATGGAACATAATCATGGAGGTTTGGTTCAGATCATTTTCCATTCTAAATGAGTGATGGCTGTAGGTTCCATGTTTCCAAGAAAATTACAACACACCCCTGGAGCACACCCCAGGCAATCCCCTTGGCCAACTATGAAGGGAATCCCATTAAAGCCTGTTGGTAAAGGTTTAGGGGTGTGTTCCAAAGGTGTGCTGAAACAACCTTAGAATGTTACTCTTCCAGGGTGTATCCCAGCCTCTGGTAACTTCATTTGGACGTTGCCAGTCGCAAAGAGGATTTCCACAGCACCCGTTTTCAGGATGCCCTGGTTCCATTGAGGATCAATCCCCTAGACATCCAAACACCACCTCCAAACAGGTTGGGTATGATTGGCGACCAAACCTCAAAAAGTAGGTTTAGATGATCTATATAAGGGATAGGATTTGATTCATGAAAGAAAAAAGGGATTTCTGTGCCATATTTATTTTTGGATGCTTTTAAATCCGGCTTAGGTGATTATACCCTTGGATGATCTCTTGATATCAAATGATATCATTATATCACCAACCTGGATGTTCAAATATAGCAACATCCCTTACTACAATCCATACCCAGCGGCTGATTAACACAAATACATGATCACCATAACTAGTTGGTGGTTTCAACCCCTTTGAAAAATATGCTCGTCAAATTGGATCATTTCCCCAGGTAGGGGTGAACATAAAAAAAATATGTGAAACCACCACCCAGATAATGTGACACCAACAATACCTTTCAAACAAATTTGAGAGTGATGTCCCATCTGTGAAACTTAGTTCTACGTAGACTGATTCTAGAAACGCTGTAAAGTTGTACTGAGGCATCTCTCACCCGTTTATTCACCTTTAGCGAACAAAAACAAACATTTGTATGACATGTACCTTAGAGACTTGGTACAAGTTATTTCGATCCAAATTTCGATCAAGGCGGAAAAATCAACACCTATAAACTTATAAGTCCATTAAAAATATTAAAAATTGATTCCCCTCACCAAGCTGAACAAGAAGAATCCCGCACACCAAAAATGCCTTTACTCTCTGCACGTTTTTTGTTCAGCGCAAAAAAGGTTACACAAGAAATGATTAAACAAACAATTCGTCAAAACTAGTGCCATCATGTATCATCAAGTAATGATTCCATGGGGTCCCATTGGAGTCCCTGGAAATCCCCAGTGATATCTGGGACCCGTAAACCTTGCCTTTCGAAAAAACTTTGGGTCCCATTTCGAAATTTCTGGTGTTTTTTTCCCTCCCGAAGTTGGCGGGAACTGGCGATGTTTTTTGTTCAACCCCGAGTTTTGACGAACAAATGCGCAAGTCAAATCGGATCATCTTTGTAGGTAAGGGATAGAAATCAAAATGCATTTTTGAAGTTTCACCACCTAAAAGCCACTAAAATCATCTATCAAGAAAGTGACACAAATAATTATACCATACAGGAATCCTGTGGGAACAACAAAAAACTCATGTTTTCACGTGGGCACAACTACTGGCCACTTAGAAATCATCTGACGAACCAAGAAAAGGGCATCACATGAATCCCCAAGTATATCATTAAAATCAAATCAACTATCACATTGACCAAACACAAACTTTATATAACATCTTCATTTAAATAGAGGTTGGTGGTTTCAACCCCTTTGAAAAATCTTAGTCAAAAATGGGTTCATCTTCCCCAATTTTCGGGGTGAAAAAAAAACACACTTGAAACCAACACCCTACGACTATGATCGACAAAAAACAACCGGATGTTTCCAAAAATAGGGGTGTTTCCCCCAAAATGGATGGTTTACAATATTGGAAAACCTTATTAAAACTTGGATGATTTGGGATAAAACCCCCTATTTTTGGGTTTCCACCCAACTGAAACCTCGGGAATTTTTTGTTTCACCCCAACCCCGTCACGAACGAAGCGCCGCGGTAGACCCGCCAACCTGTTTGAGCCTCAAGGTCCAACGGGTTCCAGCTTTCTTGATACGGGCCACCTGGAATCCGGTCACGTGAAGCGCAGCGGCAACAAACGCAAAAACCCTGGAAATGACATGAACCATGAAATCCTGATGGGTTTATATATATATATAGGGATCCTTACTAATATTGGCTTATTACAAATAATCCCGAAATATATATTGGGTAGTATATATCATCCCCTATATCAAACAAAAATAACCAGGGTTTTTTTGAACACTGGAAAGATCTTGTAGGAGTTCGGGGTTGAATGGTCACTGATCACCTTAAAAATCGGCACATACATTTCTCCACCTGGAAACTGGACAGTTTTTTGGCTCAAAAGTAAAACAAGGTGTCACGTTCTCCAAGGGGCCGTGCGTTTCAAGACATTGTCATCCAGAGTTTGGAATGCACACTGGCAGAAACTGTGGGTTATTTGATGTTTTTCTTCTTAGACTTGTTTGAATTAGACGCTAAACTTCTGTCAGGGTCATCGAAAAATGTCAGTTTTGCANTAAAACAACCACCAAAAAAAACGCCGGAGTTTCTTGTAGGATGTACTTGTTTGCCAGAAATTTGATAAGGTGTTCAGTTCAGAGCTGTGAAATAGCCTTCCCTCTTTCTTAATTTATAGATCGGGAAATACGTGCACCTTTCCAATTGGTCCTCCTTTCATGGATTAAGTGATGACTGACTGGTTTTTCAATAATTATGCATTGAAGAGAGCACCTTTGATTTGTTTAAGAAAATGGTTGAAGAAAACAGCAGTAAACTCAATAAACACTCTTTCCCAAATCATACATGTATATTAATCCCAAACACCGCCTGATCCAAACCCAAATAAAACCGCCTTGTCAGGAGGTATTTTTGATGCCTAGAGCTAGTAGAAACTATGAATGGGTGTTTCCTAAAAATAGGTGGGTTTTCCCCCCAAATCATCCATTCAAATAGGGTTTTCCATTATTTTCACCATCCATTTTGGAGTGTTTCCCTATTCTTGGAAACACCCAAATAAACATACAGAGATCAAAAAACGACTTTTCCCAGGCTCGTTTTCTAAGTGCAAACTGTGATGCCGTGGTTGGGTGAAATCACGGCATCAAACAAGGGTTTTTTCGACCCGGGAAACCCGGCACTGGAAATCTTCCCCCTTAAATAAGTTTTTTAGTTCTCTGGTGGGAGCTTTGGTCACATGAATTGCGGAGAAAATGAATATGTTTGAGGAATATGCTATCCCATACCATCCATGTATGGGATATTTACCTACATACTACATACATTTAATGATTTACTGATTTACTATAAAAACCAACCACAATGTAGGTAAATATACCATACATGGTATGGTATGGGCATGATCAATCATCAACTTGGGTGTTTTTTGTATCAATCGACAAGGTGTGGCCAACAGCTATGAGCTATGAAGGTAGCAACTGAAAACCTGAATTTCTTTGGACATGTTGGGAGTGATTTTTGTGTTTACTTCTTTTGCACATTTTTTGGGATGTAATCACCGGCTGGTTGGTTGCTTTAATTTGCCAAATCATGCCTATTTTGTTGATACACCTTCTGATAGAAGGTGGTGTACTTAGAGGTTCGGGATACTTAGTAACTGGATATATGTAGGTTTATAACCCTAGTTAGGGGACATATAACCCACTTATAGAGGTTATAACCCTGGCTACTTTACTATCCACTTACTAAGTATCCTGAACCTCTAAGTAATGTACCAACCTTCCGGGATCCAATGGGGTCCCCGGGAGGTACCGTCCTCTTTGAATTTTCATCCGGAGAGTATCCATGAGGGAAGGATTGGAAACCCCCAAAAAATGGCGAAACATTCCATGCTGCAAATTGGAGGCAGGGAAAACATGTTCCATAGCATCCATGGGACTGGTATATTTACCTACATTTACTATAAAAAATCAACCCAAATGTAGGTAAATATACCATACATGGATTGTATGGGTGTTGTTTTGTTTTGAGAAACGTGATTCTGATTTGCTTAAAGCCTCCCGATTTTTCATAGGATTGGGGGTTCACCAATCCCATAAAAAAGATACTCCCCCGAAGTTTAACAGCGAGTTTGCCCCTGAAAAAAAGATGCTTGGAAGACTGATTAAATTTTGGGACATGGCCTATTTTCAAAGCTTTTGCTGTTAGTTTCAGGGAGTGTATCAAAAACATGTTCC
Organism: Breviolum minutum Mf 1.05b.01; assembly: GCA_000507305.1. NCBI lineage: Eukaryota > Dinophyceae > Suessiales > Symbiodiniaceae > Breviolum > Breviolum minutum. The sequence continues at coordinate 43,585 of DF242103.1, read as the reverse complement.
AACCCATCAGCCATCACAATTTCGTTCAGAAACCATCACCCAACATGTTGGCTTTTTATAGCATGGATTATTCACCTTCCACTGTCCATGACCCGGGAACGAATCACCATCTGACTGACATGGGACTGGGGCTCCTCGGAACAAACTTTACAACAAGTCGGTGTTGCAATGGCAATGAGTATACATGGGGGAGGTTTAACAACTACCAGTATTTCAAAATAGCACTACATCATAGCACCAAAATTCAAACAGGTTTAGAATCGCATCATGCAAACAGCACCACATGACAAGTGACGTGATAATTACAATAGCTCCAACAAAAAGGACACCACATGCCCAAAACCAAACAACAACATGATGACATGCCAAAAAAAGCATCAAATCTCAATCAATTTGAAGTTTGAAGGCTTCCCTTTTTTCATTTTCGATTTTCAAACATCATCTGATCTCCTTTGAAAAGGTTTCCATCACCCTATGGACAACAGGCACCTTGGTAAGAATAGATGCATCTGGTGTTCCAACTTCCTGCCGAGGCGGCGACTCAAAACACTCTCGTATTGGGGATGGTCATCCCACCTTTCATAGGAAATCCTTACTTAATAAGTACATCAAGCGCTACACCTCCGAAAACTAACATGTCCCCTGAAAATCAAATGTTCATAGTCTCTCTTTAGGGGACATCTTAATTTCCGAGGGCACCCCCGAAGTTTAACAACTAAAACCCTATGAAAAATGGTGGTTGGAAGACGATCCTTTCCTATTGGGAAGGTAACTCTCAGGGGCGGGCTGTTAAACTTCGGGAGGGTAATTACTATAAATATTAATGAGTCTATCCCCCTACCATAGGAAACAGCAATCACAGTTTAGCCTCCCTAAAACGAACGGTTCGCCCCTGAAAATTTGTCAAACCCCAGAAGGAGATTTCAACATTCCAACCATGGATTTTCAAAGGCAAAGCTCTTAACATCTTCACAATCTTCAACAGGAAAAATACATCTTCAACTAGTGGAATTTTTCCATGTTCCATGTTAAATTTTATATTTTTCTTGGGTGGAAATGTTTGACGTGACATCTCTGGTTGGCCAGCAACCTTCACTGTCTTCACCCTTCACCGTCCGACAGCCGTCCCGCCGTTTCCTCGGGATCATCCAAGTCAGAGCCGAGCTCCGAGCCCGAGGCAGCATCTGATGAGGGAAGGAGGCGGCATGGATTCATGCGGTGATACGTCGGGTGACGTCCGGTTGATGTTTTTTTTTTTGGTGGCGGGAAGGTTACCCGGTTACCCTCCCTACAACTAACAGCCATTTCGCCACTGAAAAATAGGCCAAAAAGGCCCCAAAAAGGGAAAATCATCTTCCAAGCATCAATTTTCAGGGGCCATGTTTGTTAGTTTTGGGGGGTTGAAGGTTGATATGTCAATCCCAGGTGCATCCCAAGGGATAAGAATATTTACCAAGCCGCTTTCCACTTGAATATGGCCATTTTTCACTTTTCATGTAGGTTAAAAAAAACACCTCTGATAAACTAACGAATGTCCCCTTAAAATGCACCATTTCAAAAGGAAAGGATGGTCTTCCAACCATCATTTTCCAGAAACTATGTTAGTTTTCAGGGGGGGTATTACCATGGGAACTCACACGCTTCATTAATTTAGGGGCAAAAATAAAACCTTGGTGATTATTGAGGCATGGGATAAAACTGGGTGTGGCTCCGTTCCCATGAAAAAAACAACTGAAAACCAACTAACCACAAGAACCATCACAATCATCACAGAGGTGTTTTGTAGTCGTATTCATTGCATCTAACCAGCCCCACCTAGCATGCCAGTCTCCTGGATGATTAGATATTTTGTAGGAAACCTCATCCTGAAACCTTCATGTGCTGCTGGTACTGCGTAGGGTGGGTAGACCCTATCACTCCTGAGGTTGCCGGGAGCATGTTTTTTTGTTGGTAAATGATTGATATTTCGGTATCCCTCATGCTCACTGCTCCCTTCTGCAAGTGGTTTGGGAGTGGGTTTTGGGTGCCGATCAACACCTTCTCATAGGGTATTTGGAGCACTAGGGTATGACCGTTTTTGATATTTAAACAAACCATGATGGGAAAAGAACAACAAAAGCCTGGAGGGAAGCGGATGTTTATTTTCTACTTTATGTACTAGTGCTTAAATAGCAAGTGTGACACAAAGACATGATGAGAAGAAAGTCATGAAAGTGCAAACTGTTCACACATTCTTCGAAATCACAAAGACTCCCGTGGAAGGGGACCAATCAACTAGATTGCAAGGAAGCAACATAGAACACATACCTCTGCCAAACGGAACTTGTCCTAACCTCCCCATCCCCGGAAACATTCTGAAAAAAGGGCCGGGCCGACGACAGTTCACAATGATACACAACAGGATGCCAGTTACAAGTTTTGAAGAGCTCGGGCTTACATCTCCCCGAAACCTGATGGGCTGGAAATGCCACTAGTCGGATTGAGGGATAAAAGCTATACATGGTTGCAATGGGCATTAATGAACCCTCATTGCCTACTAAAGTATATATCTTCTCAGTTTCGGTCAAACTTAAAAGCTCATAGTAGAGCAGTGTGTTCAAAATCCTTGTTGCATTCAATTGTACTGGTTGGTTGATACTATCCAATGGCTTGTTGTATATTGTTGTAATTCCTGCCCTATCTAACTGGGTAATTACTATAATGGCCCGCACAAACCAAACAACCAGGATGTTGAACGCTGACTGCGTATCGATGTCAACATTTCACCGAGGCCATCGATAATGCACCAAGGGTTAGGATAGATAAAGCAGATCATGCGCCAAATGTATGGTATAAACTACCAACCTCAACCTGACCTGATTGAAACAACCCGCCATCATCACCACCACCCCTTTTCATCTCACCTTCGATTTGTGGCACCATATTTACCTGTGACAGTTGTGGAAGCAATGATGATATTTGCTTGCTAGAAAGAAAAACATGTGGGAAACATAGATTACTTCATCTTCCGTATCCCACTTGCCGCATTATGGAAAAAATGTGAGTATGAAATATACAAATATACATACATACAATTACTTGGTAACTATATATTCATATTGGGATCAAATTGTGATCCTATAAATCTGCGATGAAGGAATACACATCCTATTAAAACTACCTTCAGAGTTTGTTTTCGCTCACCTGATTTCGTAAATGCATGCTGGCCAAGCTATTGCATCACCCTTCCTCAATTCAGAGCTGCCAAACTATATAAGTTCCCTTCAAGGGCAGCAGGAGAAACCGAAACTCTCCAATGTGAACATACACCCTGGAAAACAACAAACATGGAACCCAAAGTCATGGAGGTTTGGTTCAGAAGATGTTCCATTTCAATTAGGTGACGTTTTCGGTTCAAAATGTTAATTTTCCACAATGTATTTGTTGATTTTTCGGCGGAAAGTATGGAAGTTAAAACTGATACAAACGCGGGTTTTTTCCACCAACTTCATAACGAGGATATTGGACCACTGACGAAACTGCCAACCTCCACAATAATGGATTCCAACTCTTAAGACATGACAGTAAAAAAATAGACTTTGAACACAACACAACACACACACACACACATTGATTAATCGGAGTGTCCCAAAAGAATTGAAAACTAGATTTTAAACAAAGAAAAAACTGCTATGGCATAGTCTTTTCAAAACATGGTCCCTGATCAAATGTGAAATCTTTAAACTTCTAAAGAAGAACATATCAGTGACTGACCTGACTATTCCCGTTCGTCTGCAACCATTTTTTGGGAAGAAAAACTCAACAAAAACCATCGGCCTGTGATGAAGCACTTGCCACAATCACCTGGCTGAATGGTGGCACACCACATCTCCACTATGAACATGTCTCAATGTGACAGTAGTAAAACTTTGGAAATACAAAAACCCTCCCTGAGCCTAACATAGCGTCTCACAAGATGACATTCCCAAAAGGAAAGTCGTCTTAAAAACCATCCATGTTCAAAGGGACTATGTGACTATGTTAGTTTCAGGGAGGGTACAGGGAATACAACATCTCAGCCTTTCCTCAGTATTCCTGTCAAAGGAATGAACACGGCAGTCAAACAAATGAAAGAGTTCCATTCATCCTTCCCCCGTTTCCGGCAAGTACTGCAATTCTGCATATCCATAGAGAAATCCTACCTAACACTCCATCTTAAACTTTTCTCACCCAGAAACTACAGGGTTTTCCCATCTCATTACCTTCGCCCTTCTTTTGCTTTGACAGCCAGTGAGTAGGTTTTTTAGATTCCACCATGAAATATCATTGTGTAGCAAAAACTTCCACGGGCCCCTTCAGTAGCTAGATCAATAGGGGTAAAGTTTCTCCTAAGATACAAATCAAGATGTCCAGGGAGTCCAGGTTTTGCTATATATTTTTCTTGACTATAAAACCTGACATTGAGTGTGTTTCACTTGTGAGAGGGGGAGTGAAATCCTGTATGCCCATATGCTCTATGGGACTGGAATATTTACCTACACTCAGCAAGCCAAATATTGGTAAATATATATTCCATACATACATGGAGATCAGGGATATGAAATTCTTTGACTTGAGCAATGAAAAAAACCTGGTGATTTATAGGCTTATAAGGGATTATACTACCCAGTCATATAGGGATTATGATAAATCATCAAAATAATCCCTATTAACCAACCAGTTTTTTTCGTGGCTCACTCGTACTTGGATGTCCCAGGAAGTTAGGATCAATGGTTAGTAACTGGGATATAACCGACTTATAAGTGGGGTATTCCTTGGGGTTATAACCCACTGATCCCAACCTTTGATCCTAACTTCCAACAGGACATCCAAGTATTTGCCAAATCTTCATTCAGAAAGATGGAAGCCTCAGCTCCTTCGAAGCAATCCGCGAGTTCCTGCTCGTCCTATCGGATCACAAGTTGAACGAACACTTGCGGATTACCATTGGGTCATTGAGGAAAAAACACCTTGATCAAATTACATTTTCCAGAAATAGGGGCTGACAATCAACTTCTGACAAAAAACACTTCTGCGTTTTTTCATGAATCGTGACCAAAATAACAAAATTCAATGCTGGGGTCCGGTATGGTCTCCCGGTGACGCCCTAGGCGGACAGGCGGGCAGCTACTCCAAGACCCTGCAGTTAAGGGTCACGAGCTAGGGTGCTGTCCGTAAAAACCACACACACAAAATTCAATGCTTTTTGCTCATCAAATTATGACTTTTTGCAGCTCAAAAAAGGAGTCCTTACATTGATGGAAAATACCAAAGGCGATGCAGCACAACTTTGCATCATCCAATTCATCCATCTCCGGCCGGAGACACTGTTGATGGTTCAGAAATCCGGCAAACTCACCAGTTTGACATTAGGTGAATATTACTACCATGAAATTCAACAGGGTTTTACAAAAACACCATCCCATGGTGCTTGGCCACCAGGGATTTTTTTTCAACCATCATGCAGCACCTCTCTCTCCCAACAGTGAGTCATATCAGGTCCTCCTCATCCTCTTTGGATGTGGACCTTCTCGTGGCTTTCGGAAGGCGGTCTTTTTAAAAAACAACCGCTTGGACCCAGCAAGCCAATAGGAGAATACCATGGGGAGAAAACGATGTATATTACCTATACATTCATTCTAAAGTAACGATTTTTTATAGTAAATTAGTAGCGAAACGACATAAATATTGCCCCTTCATTTTGTGACTGTTACGGGGTGTAGACCAAATATATATATATATATATATATACCAGTTTTATGGATCCTATGGATGGCTTAAGGAAAGACACCATAAAAAGGCAGAAACACAGGATCTGCAATCTCCAATCTCCAAGCTTTTGGAGGAAAAGCGTCTCTGGGTCATGAGAATTGAATCATATTCCCTTACCATCCATGGTATGCTTACCTACATTTGGTTGATTTTTATGGTAAATGTAGGTAGATATACCATACATGGATGCTATGGGTATTGAATCATTAGTTTCTAATCTATATACTTTAGTAAACGTATATAGATTTGTCACAGTTCTCATGTATAGTTCTATTCCATAAGTGCCAATGTTGGCCTACTTGTTTGAGGGCTGGGGAGGCATTTTTGTATCATGAGATCGATTCTCAGAGTTCGTAGTGAAAATTCTGTGTCAAGAAGAATGGTGATGTTGTGGGGCCTTGACGCCTTCACTGGTGGCCACAGTTTTCGTCAAGTTTTGTTAATTGGGTTCCCTGCATAGATTCATAAACATGAATGGGAAAAAAACACTGTGAACCAGCGGCATTGGCTTTGACAACCCCCCCCAAGTGTTGTACCATAATAAAAAGCAACAACAAAAACACACGTCAAAAACACAACTCGTTGGTGGTTTCAACCCAATTGAAAAATATTCTTCAAATTGGAAATCTTCCCAAAAAAATATTTGAAACCATCACCTAGACAACTCCACTTGTTTGCAGCTGAAGAACTGTATAGCATTCAGTACTGCCAAGGGTGGTGGTAATGGTGACATCGGTGCCGCAGACGTCGCCGGTGTCATGGGAGTAGCAGTCGTCGGTGCGGGAGTGCCAGGATTGGTGGCTGGAGTGGCCGGTGTGGCGGTACCTGCGACTTTTGGATCCGAATTGGTGCTCTGTCACCCAGGTTGAAGCATAACCATAATTGAATATATAGTCTCTCTATACCTGGGATGTATAATACCCTGTAAATAATGGGATATGTACATATATGTACCATATCAACTGGTGCAGGATTTCTTCCATCAACAGTATTAATCTTAACCCATGGATAATTATTTGTTGGTTTGGATTCCTAGGATCCCTTCCTGCCTGTTGAAAGGCATGCGCAAGTGACTGGCGTACCTGCATATGCCTTTTACATGTCACCAGTCAGAGTGGAGAAAGAGTGAACACATCCTTCAAATGATATTAGTCTCCACTTCCCACATGAGCCACGAACAAATCCCGGCCTTACTTTCCATGAGTCATCCTGGTTGCTTAATTGGGATCCGTGGCTTATTATGATCCCTATATATAACTGGGAAGGAAATAATCCACTACACAACCAGCTATGTTCTCATTGCTCACATTGTTTCATCAAGACCATCCAGCTGCTCCAAACATGTTGAAAAATGGTGGTGTCACCCAACCTGCTCTCTTCCGCTTGGGTCTGGATGGTACCGCGTCACCAGGGTTCGAACCAATTGGAGCCAAGTCCGTCAAAGCCTGTGAAGCCGAGGCATCCGAGTCGGGAATTTCCATGACGAGGCAGGGATCAACGACCGATTTGACCGATGTCACTACCCTCCAGGGAACTAAGAAAATTTCACCTCTGGACGAGGCAAAATCATCGACTCAAAAAGTACCTTTGGGATCCTTTGGGAGGGGATATGTTAGTTCCCAAAAGGAGTATCAAAGCAAGTTCGAGCATCGTATTCACTTTGATGTTCACTAAAAAAAACTGAAAACTGATTTATCATCACTTTTTTTGAAAAAAGATATCAACATCTTTGTTAAGTCACTCCGGAAAACACCAGTGTTTATTTTTTGTGGGGTGGATTGGATTCTGAGTTTGAAACACGGAAGCATGTGGAATAAATGTTGCTTGAAACATACCATCTGCAAGACAGGATTTGTTTGTTTTGTGTTCCTATTTCGGAAGAGTTGCATTGGCCCTGGTTGGGTGTTGTCAAGTTTGTTTTGTTTTTTTGCGGAGCTATCCATCAGTTGAACCGACGCTCCTGAACATGTCCATCCTCTCTGGAAAGTTGTTTGAGGGCAAAAAGACAAGACTTTTGTAATTGTTACCAATTTTGATTCATGTTGCTGGGAAATAGTTGAATATTTTCATCTATACATTTTCTGTCGTCTAATCATCTAATCAAACAAAAAACCAGCCAAGCATGTCGAAACTTGGATCACACCAACCCCGCAAAAAAATCCCGCTACCTGGTCCACTTGGATGTCGCAGGAAAATGGTAAAAAGTTAGGATTCCAGTGAGTTATAACCCCAATATATCTCATGTTTTGGGTGAACTAACGCAATGACCCTAACCATTGATCCATCCTAACTTCCGTCCCTGTTTTCGACATCCTTTCAGCAAAACCTTCTCTCCACGTTTCCCCAGCCTTAGAGCCTTGATCGGACAATGGCTTCGGAGGAAGCGCTGGGAAGCTTTGTTGTGCCTGGGTCGGCATAGGGCCAATGGGAATCTCCCCTTGGCTGCCAAGTTTCCCTCCCAAGAAATGAGGGAAACTCCCGGTTTGATGGTTCAGAAATCCGGCATCCACCAGTTGAGGTTGGTAATTAGTTTTTTCCCATGATTTTCAGGGTTTTAGCACCACCCCAGGTTGGTTGTTTGGGATTTCTGAACCATCAACAGTAATGAGGCCTTATTAAGAGACAATGGTGGTTAATAGTCCCTTAATAACGGCCTTATTTCTTGGGGGAGCCCCCTTAGATTCCCATGAAATATATCAAATCCGGGAATCCTGATGAAATCCTACTAGTTTTTTTAAAAATCAACTCCTGTAGTCATACCCTGGGGGTGGGTTGGTCTGTTTCAAAGGGACCTCAAATAATAACTTCGAGAATGGGGGGGGGTTCTAAACACACCGATCCTCACAAGGTATTTGCAAAGACTGGGGTGGATGGTGAGTGTGTATACTATCAATGGGATGATCAAACCAACTCTTGACATGTGTTCATGTGTTGAGAAATCCAATACTAGTTGGTGGTTTCAACCCATCTGAAAAATATTAGTCAACTTGGATCATTTCCCCAAATAGGGGTGAAAATAAAAGATATTGGAAACCACCACCCAGTTATAATCCAAAGGATCCAAACTCCATATACTAATAGTTGCTCAATGAATTGAGGTCTTTGAGGTTTGTCCGTCGCACAAGATACTTCAGGAAATCTATGTAGAAATTTCACTTTGGATATTGGCGGATGAAACACATTGGATCACACCGCACCTGTAAAACCAATTTGCTAAACATGTCAAATGGCAAATGCTCAACCCCCCGGGTGCCAGTTGCTCATTTGCTCGGACCATTTTGTAGAAACAAGGGCCGTTTTGGGCCTGTTCCTCATCACTAAGCACCAACCAAATATCATTTACCTGGACCTTCGAAAGGGTGGCAAATGGGTGTCAATTCACCATCTGTTAAGGATTTAATTGGGACACCTTTGGAAGGTCACCATCCCCAGGATCTGGACCCGCTCTACGGGAAGCCTCGGTAAGGTCCTCCATTGGAAGTAGCATCTCGCAAAAGGAGAGGACGTTGAAACCTTTAGCACCTCGAAGATGAATTTGGATGTCACCGATGTCCCGTTGGAAGTTAGGATTAAAGGTTAGTATATAATAAGTGGGTTATTTCACCCCAATAACTTACCCCCACTTATAAGTAGGTGAAATATCCCATTTACTAAGCATTTGATCCTAACTTCCAACCGGGACATCCATCTTAAGAAATTGCAGAAGGAAGGGATTTTGGGGGAATGAGACTCCCGGGATGAGACTCAATAATTTTTGTTGAAGGGAAACATATGTGGAAGAAATATGTTTTAACTTTTAAAAAAAGCCTTTGGAATATGCATATATACCTAAAATCAATTGCTGTAGCCAAAAAAATGAAGGGAGCCAAGGAATCTTGTTTATATTGAAGATTGAAAACATATGAAAGCGCATAAACGCAGCACATATATGTCACATTTAACAGCTCCACATTGCCAGTCTTGTATGAACATCCTGGTTTTAGTCTAGTCATTTTGAAACACGTGATCATGGAAAACTAATGAAACTAGTGACTAGTGTTGCGATGTCATGCGACAAGAAACTAAAACAAAAACAAATGGGGATTCGCCCCCGAAAACTAAGATGGCAATGGACAATCCCAATATTTCAATAGGAAATACATCTTCAAATGGTGGGATTTTGGCATTGCCATGGTAGTTTTTGGCTGGGTACACAAATTCCCAACACAACTTCTATTCCTATGGTCTTTCCATCCATTCATTCTGCCTTCTGGCTCAGTGATAGGAGCCCTGCTTGGCTCATCCAAGCTAGTCTCCTAGATATATGCACTACCTACAAACTAAAGTTCCAAAAATGCCAAAACCCTATAGTGATCCAGCTATACGTCCTGAGGTTTGGTCCGGTGTTTGATTGGTATGTTTTTAGGGGATCCAGTCATACGGAGGTGGCACTGGATGTCTAAGGAAACGTCCCCCCAACATCAGCTGGATGTTTAAGGTTTCGGGAGGGGGGGCCCCACCTGTATCTGCCATGGGAATATGAGTTGTGCTCATCACTTGTTCTGGATCAGGTGCCTGGGATTCACCGAAGGTTTCTGGCGGGTTTAACCAAGCAGCCAGGAAGTGAAGAATAATCGATGACTTCCCTAAGGTTGACTGCATTTCAATAAGCATAATAGTGTACATATACCCTCCGTGAAAATCCATATCCCACAAAAACGGGAAGTTGGGAAAATCATTGAGACTCAAAATTGGCGGAGAGGCGGGAAAATCGTCGGTTCCCAGGAGGGTATCGGAGATGTAACTCTAACAAACACCCTTCGACCTTGAAATATTCCCATCAGGGGCTATACCCCCTAGTCACCCCACCCTTCCAAGAAAACTGCCATGCATAAATAGCCAGCAAAAGGTTTACGAAACACACAAAAAAAAACAGGGTGGTAGATTTGGCCCTGAACCAAGCCGCCAAAGGCTGGTTTCACCAATATTTAGATCCGTATAGGTACCATCTGTGGCTGAATTGTTTTGCGAAAATGTATAGGGGACAAATATGAAGACATCTGGTAGACTGAGGCATCCAGAAACTCATACGAAAAAATTGGATGTGCATCTCTGAAAGATCTATTTTTTTTTTGAGGGCAAGTTTTGGGATGGGGCGCTAGGACCTTAGGATTTTTGATCCAACAAAATATATATTCAATATCTGAGGTTGGCATGGGGACAATTTCACTGTAAGATGATGACGGCGTTTCAAACATTGAATCTTGCAAACACAGCAAAAAACAACCAAAAACATGTCCCAAAGCAACAAACTCAGTACAAATCGATTTTTCAAAAAAATAGGCTTCCAAAATACTCCCATTCAAAAACATCGAAAAAAAACAGAACCGTCTTCCGGTCTCCCTCAAGAAACGTGTATATAGGGGGGTTTCCTAAAGTGGTGGTACCCAACAACCATGGGTTTTCCTACTAAAAATAATCATTTTGGGGTGTTTTGGGGGGTACCACCATGTAAGGAAACACCCATATAGCCGAAAACAGCCGGCTCACAAAGGATCAACTTGTATGTAGACGAGGGATATGGATTTCAAATCGCGAGCCTTCCATTCAAGAGGAACAGGAGGATCTAAATTGGCCTGCCAAAAACCAGCAGCCAATGGGACATGTCCCAGGTGTCATTATATTACCAACCCAAACAATGCATTATTAGGGGGAAATCCATACATTTGTATTGTTTGATTCTCCCCAAAAAACTGGTAATCTAATGATCCCTGTTTCCTGTTGTAGTTTGTTTAAGACCGAGGTAAGAAACACCCATATGGACCAGTTGTTTTTTTCTGTTACACCCCGGAAGATTAACATGGAACCTACAAATCACCCATTTAGAAAGGAAAATGATCTTCCAAACCTCCATGATTATGTTCCATGTTAATCTTCAGGGGTGTAGATTCTTCTTGCCTTTGTGCATGGCCTTTTTTGGTACACCAAAAAGAAAAACACACACACACACAGGAACTTGTAGCTAGGTACGTACTGGTTGAGGGATTTCAAAAAAGAACTGTCAAACATCACCAACAGAGCGCAGTATTGGTGAAAATGTACTTGGCAGAACGCTGTCTTTTTACACCATAAGACACATTTTTTTCCACATATCTTCTTGCGTCGAAAGATCTGGAACATCAAAAATCTAAAAAACACCTTGTGACTTCTTCAGGATCTTACCGGTCTTTCCCGACGACTTTTTCTCACGAAACGTTCATTGTGTTCATTCATCGAGCTCCTTAGGATTCATCGTTACCATAGCCAGTTTCCCAAAAAGAAGGTCTGTACCTTTTCCTGCATCTCCAACAAACGCCTGGGGTGACGGCGTGCTGATGGTATTTTGTGGTTAGGGCGTGTGTTTGGGGATGGAGTTAGTTGGGTATTGATTGCATCATACTAAACATTCCTAAGCAAAACATTCAATAAATCCTTCTAAGATGTCAAGATCATGACCTCAATCTTTCAAAAGTACTCCATTTCAATAATCAACAAGGAAAACATTATGTTGTATACTTATCTCCTTTGCTGTTACCTGCCCAATTGGCAATCTTCTCCTCGGAACAGTTTTATAACAGTTAGCACAGCAACAATTCCTGGAAATGCTCCCGGCTCGGGAGATGCCCATCGTCTCATCAAAGCTCTCCCCCGATAGGTCCCGTCGTACCCCACAAAGTAAAGCTCAGGTTGTAATCCGCCGACCCAAGTCGACGTGACATGGAAACATCTTTTGCAAAATATATGGTAACATAAAATGCATGTATTGCAAAACAATAATCGGATACTCCCCATCCCAGCGGCAAATTATGAAGGTTTATAGCATATAGATCATAAAGGGATCCCCTACTAAAAACTAAAAAAACAATCCAGGTTGCCACCAGTACTGGGTGGGGGATTACCCCAATTCATACTATGGTAAATTTGTCCTTCATCGTTTTCAACAACAAGAACCCAATTCCATGATTCCCCTAAGAACTACTGACATCCCTCTCACCATCTTCCACCATGTCAATGGTTGTTTCTGGTTTCCCTAAAAGGTGGTAAGTAGCATATAACCCCCCAGAAGGCAACATATGTGGTATATAAGTGGTATATACAGCCAATTCGGGGATTATATGCTACCGATCCCACCTTTTAGGGGAACCGGAAACAACCATTGACCATTCAAGGGGTTCACGGGGTCACATAAGAATTTTCAGTCAGCATTCGCCCTCGGCCTCTCCAGCAGATTGTACCAGCGTCCTTTCAAATCTTCCATGGTGGCCTGTCACGGGCGTCAAATCATTGCATTTTTTGTTGGACTGAGGGAAGGAGTGATAGTTCCGAATCAAAAAAAGCAGAAATATGATGTTTTTCAGTATGTGTTCCAGTGTGTGTGTGATCTGTTTGGCCTTAGAACAATCATCATGTTTGTCAGCTTTCAAAACTGATGATTTATATTTTGATGGGGGTTGTAAGCAATATATTAAAACATAAAGTGAGTTTTAAGTTTAGATGTGTCACGAGAATCGGAGACTAGCATACCTTTCTTCCAATTGAATCATTCCAAACAAATGCTGGGAACCTCCGATGTTAATACATACTTCCAGCACTCCGTGAAACATTCCAACCTTGGAAAAAAACATGAAATACATCAACTAGACACGCCTGTCTTTTGAGAAAGCTACCTTTGTAAGCAAATCATGTTTAAAAAAAAACGCATGAATTGTATTGAAATACATATTCAAACATCACCAACAAAAACATGATCAAAAGACCGCAAAAAACGGCACACTTGTTGAGATTTATAAAACTCCCACCAAACCCAGATGTATAGAAGTGGACAAGCTGGGTTATGATCGGTTACTCTTCCTCCCATCATTATGGAAGGGGAACAAAGAGCCCTGGAATATGAGTTTAGTCTCCAAAACCGGTGATGTTCCACTTCCATGATCATATAGGAGAAATACTATACCTGGTTGGTGGTTTCAACCCACTTGAAAAATATTAGTCAAAATGGGAATCTTCCCCAAGTTGGGGTGAAAATAAACAATATTTCAAACCACCACCTAGATACCCTTTCCAAGAAAGATAACAGCACCGCCCCCCGCCCCCCCCCACAGCATTGATTCATACGAGTGGCCACGGATAAGTCCAACTCGCCGTCATCACAGTGCTGGCGTTTAGCAATGGACACGGAAGGTAACCACAGCTAAGGTGCTATGTAATTATATGCTTCAGAAAATCCACATCATCACTAAATAGATAAATAATATATAAATATCATACACTCTATATACCAAAAAACGCGGTAAAACCATAGCAAAAGCATTGAAATTGGCCAACCTGACATTATTTACCGGAAACATGTATATCATGTATAAAGCCCGCAGTGATAGAGTGAAGATTACCGTGAAAGTCCAAGACCAAACAAAGACTGGTCTTAGTGGGTGATCCATGTAAAGGATTCCCTACTACCAAAGGGCAAAGCTTGGATTTTGGACTTCGTGGGTGAACTACATGTGCTGGACTCATCGGGTTGACTAGCTATAATTCGGACATCACTTACATAGCTTTGCATTATGCTTGGGTATTTGCACGGGAGAAAACACACACCTTTCTTAAGTAGATGTCATCACATGGGATTGTTGGGCCATTTTTCGTTTAGCAAAAAGTAATAGGCTACTATCTGCCATGTCTACCATGGAATCCAAGCGCCTGCGAGTCATGAAAAATGCGAGGAAAGACACCCTGACACCCCAATCATTCTGAGATGTTTGGGGTATGTCCATATTAAAGTAGTCTTCTAAGGACAGTATGGTGTTGGTAGGGTGCTACACCAATATGAAACGCACTTCTCCAACATCAGGCGTTCAAATGGAAAGTTATTGGCCAACCAATTTTGGAATCAACCAAATCTGTTTGCAGGTTTCATATCTGGTTGGTGGTTTCAACCCATGTGAAAAATATTAGTCAAATGGGAAATCTTCCCCAAATAGTGGTGAAAATAAATAATTTTTGAAACCACCACGTAGATAAGTTTCACACATCATGATCATCATGACCATCGTTTTCCATGACCTTCTTCCGTTGTTTTTTTTCCAAGGCAAAATCCCTATAGACATCCAGGGCCACCGGAAAATCACCGTCAAAAGCCAACGACTGACTACACCGCCCACCCGGCACCTGAAGGGTAGCGTTCAACACAGAGGTATACCTCGCTTTCCAGGCAGCTTTCCAGTTGGAAATCGTTTCCGAAAAAATGGTGGATGGATGTTTTGTGGGACAAATGCTGTGGAAAAACACAGGATATATGTTCTAGTTGGTGGTTTCAACCCATTTGAAAAATATTCGTCAAAATGGGAATCTTCCCCAAATAGGGATGACAATAAAAAATATTTGAAACCACTACCTAGTGTTTCATACGTTTCCAAAAACGTTGATTTACCAGAATCCAAACAAGTTAGAAGGGTCAGCTTCAAGATTTTCCAAGCATTCATGTAATGAGTCAGCTTCGTTTATGTACAACCAAAGTGGCGTTTCACACACCAAACACCAACAAACATGAGGAAATTTGGAGAAGATTCGCCAAGCTATAGTCATCGGTGATGATTCACCAAGATTTATTGGCATAAAGATCCCTTTGGCAATGTCATCATCCTTACAACACTGTGAGACTCAAACAATGGCTGGGCTTAAGAGATACCCGAACAGTTGTACATAAAAACAGCATGTTTAATCTATTATTCTAATTTCAAAATTTCAACAGACTTGCACATGGTCTTAACCAGCGAAAATTGGACATTGTAGTAAAGCTCAAGTCAAACTAAGCCGTTTTCTGACGAACTCATGGTCGTGCTGGAAATGAAAGTAGAAGTGGCCACTAATCTGTATAAAGAAACAGATCCATAGATCTCAGGGGCAAACTCCAGTTTTTTCCACTAATTTCGCAAAAATGGCAAAGGATTCCCCGGATCCCAAAGTACTTTTTGCAAATCGGTCATTTGAGAAGCAAACAAATAGGTGTTTTTCTATGGGTGTTTTCTTGCGCTCCTGGCTGTACAAAGAGCAGCCAAATGTGCCTACTGGATACTTGTGGTAATTCTTGACGTTTCACTCCGTGGTTCAGTAAATCCAACCACCGAAAACAAAAAAAAGATTCAACACGGATGCAGTTCAACACATCCTGTACACAGTTCACACCCTCGACAATGCTGGAAGATCTGTCACACTAGAAAAAAAAAATACTGTTGATGGAAGAAATCCTGCACCGCCAGAGATGTATGAAACCCAATAAAAATCGGGATAAGCTACCTATCAACTGGCTAGCAGGATTTCTTCCATCAACAGTCTCCAACAGGCATTTCCTCATTCACACGAATGGGCACGTTGATTTCAGCTGGCCCAATAACGACATGTTGAAATGCGATATGGGCGAAACTTCCTCGTGAAAACTGAGATATCTTGGGGGCTTCCTAAGTGCCTGATCCTTAGGGGTTACTCCGGAAAAAACCTCAAATCTTAGGCACATAGGACCTATAGGNCTTTGGGTGGTGGTGGCTTGGGGCTGGTGGTGGCTTTGGGCAGGTGTTGGTTTGGCTTTGGTTTTGGTTGCTGGCCTGGATAAATTGCTTGATGTTTCTTTAGGTTGCGTTGCCATAAAGGTGATTGGTTGAAAATTGTCCCTGGTGCACGGTGTATGCAGAGGGATGAAGAGGGGATTTTCTGGTGCAATTTTTTTATAGTCCAATATGAATAAATCCATTTTTGGACTGTTACTGTGGGGGGGCCGACACCAACCAACCTATAGGGACCTAGTGACGCTTGGAAGGGCTTTGGTTTTTAAGTCTGGGCATATGGCTGGAAGTTTTGTTTCCAAGTCATGTAGATAGACATGATATATATATATATATAAATATACATATTATGCCTTCCAATTCGGAAAAGAGTCATGTTCAAAAGTAAGAACTATACGCTGCATTGATAGTATGTTGGATTTTCCAAAACAAAACATTCAAACCTATCAAACATATTGCTAAGTAGACCTATCAAACATATAGGATATACGACCATGTCACATGTCGAACTTTATCTGACAAAATCCTTGAACATTGACGTAACATTGATGATTCTTTCCATCAACTCTGGACTAGGACAAAAACTGCCCCATGCGTCCATCCTGCCACAGCAAATATGTTTTCATCTTATGTCGTTGTAAAGTGGGGTTGCATCAATGTGGCTAGACAACAGCCACATTGTCACGACATTGTCATGATGTGTTATGACATGGCCTTGGCATTGTTTGGACAGCTATGGAAGTCTGATGATCCACAAACACACATGTCCAACATTCATAGGTTCTTTTGTACCTCGACCAAGAACATCAAACTCGGCAATGAAAAATTCAACCAACATTTGTGAGGCATTTTCCATGTGCTAGCCTGGATGCTGCATGTGTGCGGAGTATCCATTTACGCACCATTTGTCTGAATTTCAAGGTTTTTGGTGTAGGTAAAAAAGGCAGTAAACTACAAGAACTCACCTGATTTGTTTGACCAAATTTTGGTCAAGGTTCTAACCACAACTTGCAGAAACTAAATCTATTTGACTTCTTTGTCGCAAAAACTCCTAGGACTGGTTTTGGTTTAAAACATGGAAAAAAGTACAACTTGATCATACTTGTACATTCTTACATTGTTGTACAACATTTCCAAGTAAAATCATCGAAACCAAGCTGGGCTGGAACCCTTTAAAATGGAAACATCTGTATACTATGCATGTAGTATATACATTCACTCGTTTGGTTTTATGGGTGATTTCATTCAAATGACTAACTTCATCTAGTTGGTGGTTTCAACCCATTTGAAAAATATTATATAGTCAAATTGGATCATTTCCCCAAGTAGGGGTGAAAATTAAAAATATATATTTGAAACCACCACCTAGTCATGGTGTTTTTTTTCTTCAATTGGATTCTTTCGAGACCTTTTTCCCGAGACCTTTTGACCGGCCATGGAGTTCAACCAATCCCAGTTTTCAATTTGTCTGATGGCTTCTGCAAGAATTGGAGGACACCTCTGAAAATTCATATGTTGAACCCAAAGTCATGGAGATTAGGTTCATATGAATTTCCTTTTTCAAGTGTGTGATTTTTAGGTTCCATTGTTAATTTCATGGTCTGAGTCTATGTCCTACTACCACCAAAAAGGGAAACACAACAAAAATGCGATCAACAACTCTGATAAGAAAACTGAATCCCCCTGAGACATCTTACCGGACCATGATTTGATCCCTTTGGTGAATATGGTAACGATGATTTTGATAGACCTCTTTTTTGAAGATGTATATTTCCTGCTGCAAAAATTGGGAATTGTCCAAAACGGCCCAAACGGATGAAATACCGGAGGTGGTTTTCTCGTCAAATAAGCAGGTCACGTGACAACCCCGATTCACCTCGAGAACCAAACAAACACCGGCCTTTAGGATTCCGCCTTTTTTCGACGTATTTTTCAGGTTCTTCCCATTGTCTTCGGCACCAAACATCAAAAAAACTCGACCCAGAAGCCCTTTATCAGAGAGTTGGGTTCATGGTTTTTTCAGGTTCTTGCAAATAATGTGGTAGGTAGCATATAGTCACCCAATTGGCAATATGTACCGCTTTTTTTTCCAGGTGATTATATAATACCCACCACCTCTTACCAGAACCAAAATAATTCTATGATTTTTGGGTCAAATATTGATTGAGAATTGAGAAGTAAAGATTTTGTAACAACCACCAGGACTATGAAACCATTACAAAACGGCCAATCCTTTGTTGTACCGCTTAATTAAATGATGAACATATATGACATATTATGAATCAACCAACCCTGATTTTGGGTGTTGCTGTTAATTATCCTTTCTTTTAACTTTTTTCACCCTGCACAAACAAAAATCCCAGGCAGTTTTGTTTGCAGAAATTTCCAAATTTGATAAGGTTCACCGGTTCACCCATCTGAAACCCCGTTTTTCATCACGCGAAATTTCCGGCTGCTGCGGGTTTCTCCGGATTTCCGGTTTCCGCAGCCCAGAAGGAGCAACAAAACACCCGCAACCTCTTGGAACGCTTCTTGGAAGGTGTCCAAGATGAAGAAAACGTGGTTGTTTTTCGGGAATCCGGCTAGAAACTTGTCATTTCATGCAGGATCTTTGATCAACTTGTTGGAATTAAATCACTCATCAAAAACATCTCTGTTCAAGATCATTTTACCCAACGGATTTCCCAATCACTTGACTGTATCACTGTATCCTTGTCCCACTAACACTGCAAAGTAAAGATCAATAAGGAAACTCCAAAAATAAAAAAAAAAACATACGTACAACAAAATATGATGGCTGGTTTTCACTTTTCAAAACTGGAAATTTAGTTTTTTTTCCCCAAGTAAGCCACTTCAGCTATCCCATTCAACTACTATCAGTTTCGGCTTTTGAGGATTACACCATTCAGAATATTCCTGTTGCGGCTTTTCTAAGGAATCAGGTTCGGGTCAGTCGAAGAAAAATAATGAGTTCTTAATGCTTCAAATAGCATTCACAACCACAAACAAATTACAAAATGAAGTGAATGGCACTCTACTAAATAACCAAATGGCAAATCCACTCTTGACTCAAGACTACAATAGGGTGGCAGTCGCACTCACATCCATGGTCAATTATTTTGAGAACAACATATGCATCTAGGATTTCTTACCACAATAGTACTACTGTATCTAGTTCCGGGCTCCCCCCTTTTGTTTATAGTACGTGGCTTCACCTCTACATTTACATTGCTATCGGCTATTCTCTCTTAAAATTCCATGGAACGTTGCATTCGTGTGCCATGAAAAATACCCTCCCTAAAACTGACATACTAGTAGCCCCTGAAAATAGGCCGTCCCAAAATAGCAAAGTATAGTCTCCCAACACCGCGAGCTGTTAGTTTCAGGGGAAGGTTTAATTATCGTGCCCAGGTTTTTTGATCCCTATATGCATCAATCGTCATAATTGTCAAAGAATGATGAAGGGGTGTCCATTCACTCACCCCCGGAAAAACGCCATAGGTCATTTATAGGTTCCATATGTTCCCTTGTCATTCTCAGGAGATGGTTGCCACGATCCCTTTGGGTTCTGGAGAAACCCTTCCGATTTACCATCGTCTTTGTTTCGTTCGCATGCCCCGAAAGGCCATCGATCTCATCGCAACCTTTAAGGCCTTGGGTTGGGTTCGAACCGACCGGAGCTTCACGGGGAAGGGGTGGTTTGGTATCTTGCCGTACAAAATGGACATGGGTATATTTGGATTTCCTTAAGATGCTTGGCAAAAGCTCCAAATATATTCAACCAAATGGTGGTGAAAAATGATGGCTTACCATGGTATCGAATCACCTTAAACAAATACACTAATATACAATCATATCCATGTGTATATATATATATATACGTGGTAGCAACGATCCGTAATTCCGCCTTATACTGAAACGGAGACATAAAAATCTGGGAGTTTGTATTCATCCCACTTACTATTGTTCCTTCCTGGCACAATGAACCTGCAAGTTGCCGATGTTTGCCAACCCCGTGATATCACTGGCACTTGATCCGAACAGTGCAGGTAGCATTTGGGCATGCTTACTTGAGCATCTTTGTGTTCAAATCCCCCGCGGTAATTTGCTACAGTACAGGAATGCAAGAGGCAAAGAAACATCTTCAATTTATTAGTTCAACAATTTCCATATTGGATCGTGGGGATATGTTGCTTACCAGCTATGATCATTAAAACATAGGGATAATTTGCCTAGCTTAAATATATGCAACCTTCTGTGTGACATGTATTTTTTTCACCAATCCCCCTTCCCTTGTTTCGTGGGTGAAATAAATAGTTCTGAGTCCAACTATGATTAATTCACATATTGTAACATAATTTGGGTAATTCATGGTATTTTACATTGAATCCAAAACCATTGTTTTTCAGCCATGGAAGAATTTCTTTACTCAAGCACCTTTCAACAAAGGGCTGCGTTCATTAAAAAAAATCAGCTGTTTCTAAGGCGAAAAATGTGACGAGCTAAAGCAAAGTCATCTACCAGGTGGGCCGGTCAGCAGTTATAAGTGGATTTATGGTGCTCCTAATTTAAATAGGGGTTGTTTCACCACAAATACCCTCTGGTAAACTAACATAGTAATGGAATATCTCCATTTTCAATAGGAAATACATCTTCAAATGGTGGATTTCCCATTGCTATATTAGTTTACCGGAGTGTACCGATTGATGTTCGGCCATCTTTAGGGGCCTCATCTGTACGAAACAACAACTACGCAAATTTTACGGCCATGGCACGTCTCCGCGCAGCTTGCTCTGGGACTCATCTGGCCTTGGCGGGCAAAAAAAACATGTTTAAACAAATCTGATGGGGTAAATTCGGATCATGATTTTTGATGGAAATTTGGGCAAAACTAATTGTGAGAACTTACGTGGTTTCGTCAAAATCCGGCAAATCTCAATCAATGCTAACAAAATCTATTGTACACAGTATATTTAATAGATGCAAACCATTGGATCCTTCTTTGGGGCATCTAAGAAGGATGTGCCTTGGAGCTGTAGTCATGTGAACATTTTTGAAAGAAACTTAGGTCCTTCATGGGATTGGAATGGCTTTTATTATTTGGAAGCCCCTGACGGGCAGGAGTTTCCAATCCAGATCAAACATTCACTAGGTGATACTAGGTGGTTTCAAGCCATCTGAAAAATAGGCTTGTCAAATTGGATCATTTCCCCAAATAGAGTAAAAATCTCAAAAAATGATTGAAACCAAAAGCTACTTACACAAAACAAATGACCCTGGTGATTGTTGTAGGGTGGCTTGTTAACAATCAGCCCTGTACCAAGGAGGTGCCCCGGGAACGAAAAAAACATGTTCTCTTCCAAGAGCTGTTGCCAGTTTTTGAGGTGGGAGATTGGAGATGATGATGATGATGATGATGTTGATGATGATGATGATGATGATGATAGTTTTGGAGAGGATTGATGAGGATTGTAGCATTTCATTCGTATCATTAACTGCTTATATAAAGCCACAACACCTCATGTCATCGCTCTTTGAGGAACACAATGGTTTTGCTCATGCTGCTGGACGGCCCGCACATGCAACAGGCACTAGGCACCCCCAACATGGAAGGCATCCGACAAAACCCCGGATCATGATGAGGCTTCTGGCGAGACTTGGAGTGAGAAACCCCCAAGGTCATCTGATCATCCAAGGAAAGGCTTGATTGTATCACCAGAATCATCATCACCTTACTGCATCTAACGCGTTTGTATGCCTGATCCAATGTGGTTTATTTTTGCAAGTGTCATGCAATGTATATTTGGTGGTTAGGTACTACTATGTTATGGTCATTCCAGGCCAGTTTTTAAGAATTTCAAGAATGGGCATCCATTTTCTTTCAACTGCGTCTCCAGGGTTAATTACCATCGACATTTGAACCTAAGATGGAGGTACTCACCCGTCTTGAGCACTATGACCTTTACCTCGATATTCCCACCCAAAAAAGAAACAGCCCAAAGCCCTAAAGGCACTGAGAACCTGTATCATAATCCGGGCTTTGGAGTACTTGTATAAATGAAATCTCATAATCATCTTCCAGCTTTGTATATATTATATATGTCGTGATCGCAGCCTGACCATGTGACTTACCGCAGGGACTCTCATGCCCAAGCGAGGAAAAGTCCGCATCAGGGGTATGCGGCCGGGATTTCAATATTGGTAGCGGAGCTTGTTTTAGCTTCGCGGTGCCGGGGTGCACCGTTGGCAGGTTTG
Organism: Breviolum minutum Mf 1.05b.01; assembly: GCA_000507305.1. NCBI lineage: Eukaryota > Dinophyceae > Suessiales > Symbiodiniaceae > Breviolum > Breviolum minutum. The sequence goes on along the minus strand of DF242103.1, from coordinate 20,966 downwards.
CCTTAGGTTAGGCTGATCACCTGTGATCGCAGCCATGGCGGAGTTCGGTTCATCCTTGAAGTACTTTTCTGGAGATGACTGCGACTATCGTGAGTACAAGCGGTGGAAGCAGTGGGCCATCAATAAGATGCGGGTGATGGAGAAGCTGCCGAAGGAAGCTCGTGGCAGTTTCATCTGGACGTTACTGCAAGGCCGTGCTTTAGAGACGGTCGAGCATCTTGCTGAAGCCGAGTATCAGAAAGAAGGTGGCGAGACGGTCATCTTTGATATCTTGGACAAGAGGTGGCCGGAAAAGGAAAGAACTGACGAGATGGGAGAGAACATAGCAGAAGTCTTTGCACTACGAGCCAAGGAGAATGAGACTTTGCGTCAGTGGAGCGCTAGAGCTTTGGAGACATTCGATCGGTGCAGCAGGAAGTCGGGGGTGAAGTTTCCTCCAGAAGCAAGAGGATGGATCTTGCTGAACTGCAGCGGAATGTCAGAGAGCGACAGAGCGGTGATACTGGCGAGGTGTCAGGGGAGCTTGAAATTCGAAGATGTGTCTCAATCGATGAGATCTTGCTTTCCGGACTATGTGGTGCCGAAGAAGAAGAGCTATCATGCACATGTTCTCGACGATCTTGCTGGGGATGATGATGGAGCTGGAATGGCCCCATCAGGATCAACCGATCTACAAGATGTGGAGATGTTCCTAGCCGAACATGGCCATGATTTCAATGAGCCCAACGAAGAGAGTGAACTAGTGTTGGAGGAGGCGGAAGCTGCTGAAGTACTTGCAGCAACCTGGAAAGAACGTCGAGCAGAATTGAACAAACTCCAACGTGGTCGCAAGTTTGCTCAAGCACAAGATGTTAGAAGATCGTTCAAAGTGGATGTCGAGGAGGTCAAACGTCGTTCTCGCTGCTGGAAGTGTCAGAAGATCGGGCATTTTGCCCGTGATTGCAGGAGCAAGGTCGCAGCAGCATCAGGAGCGTCTTCGACTTCACACAGCACCAATCGAGATCACGCTGCCGGAGCAGTAGAACATCTGGAACAAGTGCCCGAACATTTCGTATGTAGTGCTGGTCATGCTTCCGAGGTCGGAGGCGATGCAACGGAGATTCTGTTGGTGAGCAGCCCGGGGTACGCTGTTTTGGATAGCGGGTGTGGAAAGACGATTATTGGTGCAGAGACCCTCAAACAATTCATCGACATCTGGAACAAGGAAGGAATAGAAGTTCCTCAAGAACGAGTGGAAGAGAATGCCTTCAAGTACGGCAATGGACATCGAGAAGTAAGTCATCGGAGCATTGACATGCCGGTGACGATTGGTGAACGCTCTGCTTGGATGGGCGTGCCTCTTGTAAGTAGTTGCCACACTTGTATCTACATATGCCACTTGCAAGTGTACTTATCGAGATTGCAACATCTCAGCTAAAAGAACTTATCGAGCTTGGCTAAGTGCTACTTAGCCCTGGGCTAAGTGTACTTACAACAGACTTAGCTAAGTCCGCTAAGTTCAACACAGCTCTTGTTCTGCATGAGGTTTTGTGGCTGCTATCACCTTTTTTTTCCCTTTCTGAAAGGAATAAACTGGATTTTCATCGCAAACGTTGCTTTTAGAGACGCGCTGTATCCTTTTCATATATATGAGTCCATGTGCACAATAGGTCAAACATATACCAAATCAATACATATATATATGTACAACTCCCATTTTTTTGCACCAGTGCATCCTCTTCCCTATGTACCTTCGAAACCAAAATTCAATACATTTATCACCCCGACCGTTTTCAATCAATGCCAAACATCCCGAAAGATAACGTATACCCAAAGAAAGGGGTTCCTTTCCATTCGAGGTTTGTTTCTTTTTAATTTGGGAGGTTCTGGTTTGTAAACACATTCAAAAAAACAAACTATAGGTGTTTGTTCCCACTTCCTTATACAAAGGTTTCATTATGGGTTCTTGAGTTTGTTCCCACTTCCTTATACAAAGGTTTCGTTATGGGTTTTTGAAATCAAACCTTCTGGGTTTGTCATGGTTTTTTTTTAAAACACTATGGGTACATTTATTTCCCCCCCCCCAAAAANGATCCAGCCCTTCCGTTTTCACCCAAAATCATTCACTCTATCCTTACTTACCCTACTTAGCTACATCCCCCAACCTACTTACAGAACATATGGATATATGCCCTAAGTTCCACAATAAACAACATGTGGAACTTAGTGTTAAACGCGCTATGTTGCTGTGAGTTCGCTATATTGAATACGCTTCTTCTATCTTGCTCCGCTTTACTTATAAGTTCTTCAGCTGTTTAGGCAACATGCATGTCAGCCAACATGCACTTGACCAAATTGCAAGTTGCACTTGCAGAAGTTGCTATGTTGCATATCCAGTCTATCTACTTACAAGAAGCACGCCCATCCAAGTGGTGTGGTGAGGGCGGCAGTGGTGAAGGGCAATGCACCGCTGTTGTTGTCGAGACCGTCACTGAAGAGACTTCAGGCACGATTGGACTTCGAAGGTGACAAGTTGGAGCTGTTCGGAGCCACTACGGTGGACGTGAAGGTGAACAGTGCTGGACAATACGTGATTCCGGTCGTCAAGTGTCATCTGGATCGTTCGGAAGTCAGTGATCGATTGCCGGAGATGCCGCCAGAAGAGCCGTCATGCCACTCGGTGTCGTTCGGTAAGAAAAGGGATAAAGTCAAAGATTTTTGGGAAATTAGGCCTAAAGATAGGGTAGTTGTTAGGCATCATCGTAAACCTAAACAGTCGTTGTTCACACCATGCCATACTCAATGTCCCATCCCGGTATCTGATTTGTTGCCGAATCGTGTGACCCAGATTGATCAGGATCATAACCATCAACAGTCGGTAGATAACTGGCAACATCCCCAAGACAGTCATAGAACCATTTCAGGAAAACCTTGGACGGGTCAAACGGTGTTTCGAATAAGTTCCGGTGTTGATTTATCGACATACCTAGAGATGCCAGAACACGAGGTGAGTCTGACTCAGTGGACGCCCCAACAGCATCGTCAACTGATGTCGCAAGTTCGTGAGTTAGGACCGCAGTCGATGGAGCGGAAATTCGCAGTGATCGAGGTGTTTTCCCCTCCTCGTTTTGCCTTGGAGTGTGCCAAGTTCGGACTTGACTGCATTTCAGCTGACTTGTGTACGGGTTGGGATTTTCGTAAAACTGACCATAGACAAAGAATGAGAAAGATCATCAAAGAAACACCACCAGAGTTGTTGGTTTTGTGTCCCCCTTGCACCTGGGCGGGAGGTTGGTTTCATCTAAATCGCACTAAGATGGATCCCGAAGTTGTTCGAAGCAAGGAGTTCTTAACCAAGCTGTTTATCAATTTTTGTAGGGAACTTGCTGAGGAGCAAATCAATAACGGTGGAAGGGTTCTGTTCGAACACCCCAAAGATTCTATCGCATGGACACTGTTGAAGTCCATTATCCCCAGAATGCACGTGGTTGACCTTCATATGTGTTGTTATGGCCTTCGTATACCAAAGGGTTCACTGATCCGTAAGCCTACACGACTGTTGGTGTCGCATTCCGATATGGTAGGACTTGCCAAGAAGTGTCCCGGTGAGAAACATCATCAACATTGTAGTCATCAACCCATTGCAGGGTCTGTGGCTGGGGTAGGTTCTGTTAGTACTTTAGCTGGAAGATATCCTCCAGCTTTCGTCAAGGCAGTTCTTCGCACAGTTAAGACAATTCGTTGCTCGGCGGTGTTGTCAGTTCAGCAGGACTCATCGACGGAATGTCTTGCTGCTAGTCGAGTGTCGGAACTTAACGTCGAAGATTCCGAAAAGTTGCAGAGTAGTTTGAGAAAGTTGCATGTGAACCTAGGGCATCCTTCAAATAACCATCTCACGCGTATTCTTAAGCATGGAGGTGCTTCAGAGGAAGCAATTCGTCTTAGTCGAGAATTCAAGTGTGAGCAGTGTTTAGCCCGAAGTCCCCCTAAGGTTCCGTTGCCAGCTCAATCTAGAAGGGTAACTGAGTTTAATGAGTTAGTGGGGATAGACGTGAAGTACCTTCCCGGGTGGAATCAAAATCAAATGATCCCATGTTTGAACATCATCGACTATGCCAGTAGCCTTCAAATGGTTGTTCCACTGTATCGTAGGGAAACTTCTGAAGTGATTAGAAAAGTTATGATGGAAAGATGGGTTTCCTGGGCAGGACCACCGTCCGAGTTAGTGTGTGATCCAGCTAAACCAAACATTGCTGAAGCATTCACGAACCCTCTTGAGTCGCTTGGCACTGTGATCAAGGTAACTGCAGCTGATGCACATTGGCAGTTAGGAAAAACCGAAGTTCATGGGGGTTGGTTTGGTAAAGTTGTTTCTCGCATCATTTCTGAGAGATCCCCCGCTTCGCAACAAGAGTGGGAAGAGTGTGTTCAAGCGGCCCATTGTAAAAACCAATTGATCCAAGTCTATGGAATGACACCTTCGCAATTTGTGTTTGGAAAGAATCCACGCGTTCCTGAAAACTTGTTGGATGAACCGTTAGAAGTGATTCCTGCAACCTTGCCATTGTACGAAGAAGCCAATGCTAGGCATGTAGCTACTAGACAAGCGGCGAGAAGAGCGGTGTTAGAGTTGCAAGATGAAAGATCGCTGAGACTGGCGTTGGCAGCCAGACCCAGACCACAACAAACTTTCGCAGCTGGAACATATGTAGCTTACTGGAGAAGTCAGAAATGGAATAATGGCACGTTGGATAACACCAGTCGTTGGTATGGACCTGCTGTGGTGCTAGGGTATGTAGGTAGGAATATCGTTGTCCTTCACAAACGTCATATCTTTCGTTGTGCACCCGAGCAAGTTAGGTTGTCCACGGAATCTGAACTTAAACTGGTTGAAACACCCGACATGGATTTACTAGGCATAAAGGGGTTGATTGAGAAGGGTGCATTGGATAGCCGACAGTTTGTTGATCTGGTGCATGAGCCATCACCAGGAGCCAGTGAGGTTCCGTCTGAACCTGTGGTCTCCGCATCAGTTGGATCACCAGGTCCAGTGTCGATCTTGGATATGCATCAACAGCAAAGAGAAGCTTCCACAACAGTTGAACAACCTTCTTCGGAAATGACCTCATCAAGAGTTAGTCCCAGTGATCGTAATGCAGTCCAACCGATTGATTTGGACCCCGATGAGAGCGATGCTCGTAACCACCCAGAGTCGGGTTACGGCCCAGTGAGACGCCGGCTTCACACGAAAGCTGGTCCAACATCGTTGTTTCGTCCCGATCGCATGGCTACTGATGATTTCCAAGACATGATGAAGGAAGTGATTCCCAAATTAATCGCTGACGTGATAGATAAAGAAGATAACCCTCATAATGCCAGTTCATCACATAAAGGAACCAAAAGAGAAAGTGATGAAAGTACTGAGAGTCAACCATCTAAGATTGTTCGTACCCAATCTCCTGTTCGTGATGGAATACCTGATGAAGCCGAAGGTGCAACCTTTGCAGCGGACGAAGTTACGGTGTTGTCGGTCGAAGCTGACGTGTCGTGCAGAACCGAAGCACTTCTGCCGTCCGAAATCCAAGAACTTCACGAGCTGTGGCAGTCAGGAGCATCTTCTGAAGTGTTGTTAGCCGATTACTTACAGAAGAAGATGTCCAAAGAACTCCCACATAGTGGAAACGAACCCGAAATGCAGAAGAAGATAGATGAAGCAAAGTTGACAGAATGGAATACCATAACGGCAAAACACGCTGGTAGACTTGTGTTAGGAGAAGAAGCCAGAGAAGTCAAGCATCGTTTTAGCCATAGGATTATGGGCAGTCGTTTTGTCTTGACAATTAAGCAGGAAGAAGATGCACCGGCTCGCACGAAAGCTCGTTGGTGTCTTCAGGGTCATTTGGACCCAGATCTCAGTGAGAAAGCTTCTAGTGGTGATTTGCAATCTCCTACGTTGTCGCAAGTAGGTAGAAACCTGATTTTTCAGTTGCTAGCTTCCTTTCAGTGGCAAATGAGGTTAGGGGATATTCGTGGAGCTTTCTTGAGTGCTGGTGATCTCCCTGTCAAGTACAAGCCTCTGTATGCTCGTTTACCTCCAGGGGGAATTCCCGGTGTTCCTGACAATTCACTCATAGAAGTGTTAGGTCATGTATATGGTCTAAACGATTCTCCAGCTGCCTGGTATAAGAAACTGTGTTCCGAATTGTTGGATGTAGGTTTTGAACGGTCTCGTTTCGATAGTTGTGTTTTCTACATGAGGGAAAACGGCAAACTGAGTGGTGTCTACGGCATCCATGTCGATGACAGCGTGACAGGTGGTTCAGGTGCTAAGTATGAAGAAGCACTTAGGAAGTTGCAAGCCAAGTTCGAATTTCGTAAGTGGCGTGTTGGGGATGGTGATTTTTGTGGAGCAAATTATGTACAAGATCCGAATACTGGGGAAATTACGATGTCCCAAGAAAAGTTTGCTCAAAAGATCAAGCCCTTGCATTTTAGCAAAGAACGACTTCGTATGAGAGAGAGCGAATTGAATGAAAAAGAAATAGGATGTCTTCGTGCAATTAATGGTAGTCTCAATTGGTTAGCTAGTCAATCCCGACCAGACCTAGCTACTCAAGTGTCGTTTTCGCAACAGTCATTTCCTAGACCCACCATCAATGATGCACTAGCCGCAAATAATGCAGTACGGAGGGCAAAGCAGCATGCAGATCAAACCATTCGATTCCGCAGTATTCCCAGTGAGTCCTTGACTTTGATGTGTCACTCGGACGCTGCTTTCGGGAACGCCAAATCGGGTGCAACGCAGGCTGGATACATGGTTAGTTTCACGCATTCTGACATGAATTCCGGAAAAACTTGTGATTGGACGCCTATGTTTTGGAAAAGTTGCCGGTTGCCTCGAGTGGTGAGTTCGACGCTTAGTGCCGAAGCACAGAGTATGTCACTCGCATCAAGCATGTGCGAGTGGATCGCGCTATTTCTGTCGGAGGCAATGGATGGACCATGTTGCCCGCACACGTTTTGGAATCACAAACATAAGAGGTTAGTGATGGTGATCACGGATTGCAAGTCCTTGTATGATCATTTGTTTTCACAATCTTCACCTACCTTAGATGATAGACGAACAGCCATAGATATTGTGATTCTTCGAGATAGCATAGATCGCCTTGGTGCTTCGTTGCGTTGGATTCCTACCGATCGAATGTTGGCCGACTCATTGACAAAAGAAAGCGTGGAAGCCTTTGACCTTCTTAGAGCATGCATTCGTTCAGGGCAGTATCAAATTAGTGCTGAATCTAATGTTTTGGAAATGAGAGCGAAAGAGAGAGATCGCCGTAAGAAGTTTGCAAAGAAGGACATAAAACAAGAATAGGGCATAAGGGTTTTGTTTCACGTTTAGGGTCGTGTGATCTGTGTGATCACTAATGATAAGTGGGGGTCGTCGTTGTTCCATGAGATTAACCTTGCAGTGGTTGTGAGTCAAACGTAGTTAGGCTTGTTTTGTGTGATAGTTGTTTCTCACCGCAGTGATTGTTATGATGAATGAGCATGGCGAAGATGCACGTTACGAGTTCGTTCCTTCACCTCAAGTGAAGGCACCATGGACCGTGGATGATTTTGACATGTGTGTGACGTTGGTGACGAAGGCTCGTTACCATCGAGTGTTCGACAATGTGATGAACCGTGTCAATCGCATCGAGAATGGCACCCAAACCCATTTCGCTGCTTGCGGATTGTCGGATGGCGATTACGCTGGATGCTTGGAGATGGGAAAAGGCGCAGGAGCGATGACAGACGCATCCAAGCGTCTTCGTGGTGACAATGACATCGGTACCGGCCCTACTTACGCTGGATATGCCGTTGCTGAAATGTCTACTCCTATGCCTTTGGGAAGCCGCATGATTCCCGAGACTGCTGTTTTGCCACCAGGGGTGGCCAGCCTTCAAGATTGGGGAGAATACAAGGTAGCGTTCGGCAAGTACAAAAAGATCAAGACCTATCGTGAGATCTACGAAGTGGTGACGGAAGAAGCCCGAGACTACCGCAAGTATTTGTTTTCCCACTATGAATCTGGATCGCCACAGCTGAGGGATTTGGTTCACTATCTCAGAGCCATGGGCTATGGTCGAGATCAGCAGGTCTATACTGGCCCGGTGATCCCTGGAACGTCAATTACTCGTACCAAGTGATTGATTTGCTATGCTTGGAGGTCTTCAAACTCACGGTGGTTTGAGTTTTTAGAAAGTATGATGTGTCGTGATCGCAGCCTGACCATGTGACTTACCGCAGGGACTCTCATGCCCAAGCGAGGAAAAGTCCGCATCAGGGGTATGCGGCCGGGATTTCAATATATGTATTACTACCTCGCTTGCTCATTTGGATTGAACTCTTAAAACGACAAAAAGAAAAAACAACACTGTCGCCGCCAGCATCACCACCGCCAACAACAACAGCAGCAGCAGCAACAGCAACAAACCAACAACAACAACAAATAATAACCAACAAACCAACAAATTAATTACCAACCACCAAAACAACCTTGAGAAAAATCACATTCCACCTGCACCTTCCCAAGCTTCACCAAACGTTGTGTCACCTTTCGAGGGGATCAACGATAGAAATACCCGCCGGCAAGGTTGGTGTTTGGATTCAAAAATTTGGGAACCAAAAAAATGGTGTTTGTTTTTTTTCACCAAAGATGATATAAGGTTAATTTTTCAGGTACTTTTGGGGTTTGGATTCAACATTTTTCCCCGAAAAAAAAACATGTGTTCCTTTTGGATATAGTTACCGTTGATGGAAGAAATCCGGTAAACTCACCAGTTGGTATGGTAAATATCCCAATTATTCACAAAGCTTTTATACATTCCAGGTGGTTGTTTGAGATTTCTTCCTTCAACAGTAGCACTTGAAAAAATGGATGGTTTGAAGACTACTCTCCTTTTGGGATGGTAAATTTTCAGGGGCGGACTGTTAGACTTCGGGGGAGTAATTACTTATACCACATATTCACAAATGCTCTCAGGATAGATGCTGATAATATCCGTTCTTTACAAGTTCTGGATTGACAGGTGTTTTAGTCACTTTATCTATCTTTGTCCTAAGGTAAACATTTGAATGTGTATTGGCAAGCACTTATTTTTCAAAACCTAGCAGAACTACAATAATCGTATCACAAATCCTGCAGAACAAGAACATGATCATGCAAATGTGATGTTTGAGTTTCACTGGCTGGTTTGTAAGGATTAATTTTTGTTGCATTGCTTCGAACAAACTCAATTTCACTGGGTAAAACGAAAATACCTATAGCCTCCTTCCCCTGAAAATTGATCGGTTGGAAGACGTTCTCCTTTCCTTGTGGGGCAAAAACATTGGAAGTGTAAGCCTTTATTGCTGTTCCTACCGGGTACAAAGAGTATCCATACTCCTACAGCCTACACAAAACAAAGAAACATGTTGCTTGATGCTTTACCTGGACAAATCCCGATCTACAAACCCATCTAAACTGGAGAATTTTCAAGTTGACAGTGTAGTCCATCTTGATAAACATTTGTCCAAAAGTATGTCTTTTTGATCATGTGTGCGGCACGTCATGTTTCGTAACTTAGTGGGCATCCAACCCCAACCCCAAAAAAGAACAACAAAACATAGTTGGTTTCCCACCACTTAACACTTACGTATTTTTTAGTTGCTGGTCTTTTTGCAAAAACCACTTCCAAATACACACAGAATTCATCCGAATTTTTTTCCGTCTCTTTCGCGACCAAAAAAGACTCGTCCTGATATGTTTGTTTTCTTGAAGGCACTGAAGGTGGCCTGTCTCAAGTTGTTGAAGCTGCTACTTTCCAAGTCCACTTCAATGTTCTCCCGTACTTTCGGCGCCTGCGTTGGCCGCAGAAAGTGATCGGAAATTTTTCAAAAGCTCCGAGTTGGGAATGGAGTGCATTGCATATGTTGGTGGATTTTTGCCGACAAAAAAGGTGGAGATTTGAAAAAAAACAACTTGCTACTGTTGATGGCTGAAATCCGAGTTCAGGTATACGTAGTTTATCCCAATATTTATAGAGAGTGGTGGTCTGGGATTTCTTCCATCAACAGTATCACCCACAAACAAACAAAAAAACTTCAAAAGTCTCAATATATGAATCCCCCCAAACGAAACCAACAATTTCCTTTTCTGAATCCAACATCCTGAAAAAATAAACACAATATGGCAATCAATGGCAGATTTTAGATTTGTAGATCTCATGTCACATCCGATGTTGCAACCATTGCTTATCAATATTTATATAAACGTTAACCTGGATCATACTAATTCCCCCACCGTTATTTCGTAAAAGAGATTCTTACCTTGAGGTTTCAACGCGTAATCACAGGTTCAAGCACAAACATTCACCACCACCACTTGATCACTGAGACTAGTTGGTGGTTGAACCAACCCATTTGAACAATATTAGTCAAAATGGGTTCATCTTCCCCAAGGATCCGGGATGAACATTTAAAAACATATTTGAAACCAGCACCGAAAGGAGACTTTTTGAGTGTAGAAGAATATCATTATGGCAACAGGTCCCAGGTGCCAAAATGGCACAGGTTGCCACTGCCAACGCTTTTTTAGTCGTGGAATGAATCGTAGTGCCATTTTTTCCCACAAAAAAAAAAACATCAACCAGGTTACAAGTTGGAGGTTCCAAGCCAATTGAAAACATAAATGATTAACCCCCATGAATTCATCATTTTAACACCATTTTAAGGGAATTTTGAGGGACTCATTTTAAGGGGTATCTTCCAAGGGTTACCTTCCCAATTTCACTGAGAATGACATTTACATGGGATTTATATGGGGATTTCCTAAAATGGTGGGTTTCCCCAACTGGCCCATGGGTTTTCCTACTAAACATGATCAACTATGGGGTGTTTTGGGGGGTACCACCATTTTAGGAAACCCCCTGTAGTCAAATTGAATCACCTTCCCAAACAATTAGGGAAAAAACACCTCATTGAAGTCACCACCTAGAGCTGTATGGTGAAACAGGTCAACCCTGAAATTTAAATAACACCTTGAAGAGACATGTGGATGCACGGTTCATGGTGAGTTGCCAAGGATCTGCCTACATCTCAGCAACCTGACCAGGTAACCTTTGATAAATGAAGATCACACATGAAAACAACATTCAGTTCTAATGGAATGAAGATCTTGTGTGAAACCTCATCAAGAAAATTTAAGATAATCATGAATCATGAATAATCTTCTTAATAATATGAAATCACCAAGTCCCAAGATGGTTGGACAAACGCACAACACATATCCCAAGACTCATTTCCCAAATGACAATTTAATTGTAAATACAACAATCATACCCTACCTGAACCCAACATAAACCCTTGGAAGATGAACATTTCTTTTGGGGAAGCTATCTTTTCCGGGTGCTATGTACGTGCCCCCCCCGAAAAAGAAACCTGGGACACCCCTGCCTTGAGCGTCGTACGAGTCATGTCCCTCGACACGGCTGATTCCTTGGAGGGCAAAAGAAGTTGTAGGGCAGCCGGCGATTCCTGTGTCAACAAGGACTATAGCTAGCCAGTGTATATGTACTATCCTCAAGTCTATATACCTGGACCTTCCCGTTTGGGTGCCAAGTGGTTCCTAAAGGGTGTCAATTTACCATCCCTTAGGGTTTAATTGGCACCCTTGATATATTTAAATTATATTTGTATACTACTCAAGTAATGTAAGCATGAATACTTTGATACACATATCCAAAGGATCATTTCATTATGTGAACTCATGTTAGTCAAGCTTGAAGTCATGTGCAACCAATATGTTCACTCAACGGGCATCTAAACACAATCATATCATCTACACCAATCGGGCTGCATCAATCTACTTCAAAGGACATCTGCATACATGAATACATGAATACATGACAATAAATTGTGTATGAAGTCCAAATCCTAATGTCAACCATTGATTGGTAGGTGGTCTTCTACTATTCCAAACACTCCAAACACATCCCTGGTGGGAATTCCTTGCATAAGAAAACTTAGAATAGCACCAACAGAATGTACCTATTGTTCATTGACTAATACCATGTAGTATCAAACAAAAAAACAAACAAACAAGATCGTCCTTGCTTGAAAAGTATACATCATATGTAAAAAAAAATACATATTCAAACAAACATGCTATTTGTTCAAATCATATTGAAATCATCATAGTTTTTTTCTTCATTAACCTGCAATTTGCTCTCAAAAATCTATTGACACTTCACTGGCGTGACACCCCTCCAGGATGCCATCCTGCTAGCAAAATATCATCATCGGTGATGAGGATTGAATCCTGGGAGGGAGAGCACCTCTTTGAGTTTGTATATGGATATACTTTATATTTCAAAAACAACATATTTTTTTGATATTCGCTACATGTAAATAGTGAGTAATATGATATGCTACCAATGAATACCAATAATGACATACGTGAACCATCTTGTTGACACATTTTGCAATGGAAAAGGGCACCATCGCTCTTAAAAAAACACCATGCTGAGGCGTCAGCCAAGGACTGAAAGGCTGTGGTAAAGAACAGTTTCACCATGTCTTGGTTCCCTGGCGATTTAGTGGTTCGGAGTCGTTTTCATAACGCGAGTAACAAACGGTTGGCCTTTTTTGGTGATTTTGACTCTTGAGAAAAGGTTCTTTTAAACAAAACTCCAATCCTTCACAGTATGTCTTTAAACATTTCTTCCATAACTTGTTTGAAAAATAAGGTTGATTGAAATTCCTAACATCTTTACATAAGGCCACAAGGGAGCAAAAAACAAATATTTTTCTGACAGCCACGATCGAGATCTGGAATTTTCTGAAGATGATCCGTTGCGAGTTGAGTTGCTTCAAAGAGGTTTGTGATACAAGGTGGGCCCTTACCAGTCAGAAGTGGAGTTAGTACCCTATAGGCCCTATAAGCATAGGGTTATAGCCCCCGTTACCCGATCCCGATACTGCTGTTGAATTCATACATCATTAGGATGATATCATTTGGTCATTTTGGTCCGCCCCCAAGAAATATGTTTTGTCCCCTAAAACTAACTATATATACTATATCATCAGGTGCTTCGCCAGATGATCTACATTTTTAGTTATTCACATATCAATTGTGGTAAGGGATCCCCCTGATCCACCTTCCTCTTCCATTGCTACTCGGAAATAGAACAACCCAAAGTATAGCTGAACAAACTGCAAATCAAAAAACACCAATGGCCAAGCCCTCCAAGGGGGGGAAGTCTAAATATACCCCATAGGATCCATGGGACGAACGGTATATTTACCTACATTTACCATAAAAATCAACCATATTCATGTAGGTAAAGGTACCAGTCCCATGGAGCCTATGGGGTATATCTAAGTTTGTTTTGTTGTTTTTTCCGTGACAACATGTTTGAATTTGTAGGCCCCAACAAACAGCGACCGGTCCGCCTGCTTGGAAGGCCACTTGCATTGCAGTCAGGCCGTCCTGAAAAAAATGTTCCGCATCGAGTTGTCGGATGTCTCAATGGAGTGAAACCTGGTTCCCTTAATAGGTGGGATCGGCGATATATAATCACCCAATTGGTAATAATATAAGTGGTAAACAACCATCGATATCGCAGTTTCTGAGTGATTTTCATGCTTTTTCAGGTGGACTATGGATGGATGGTAATATATTCCACTTATATTACCACTTATAGTCCTTGCCAATTGGGTGATCATATGATATTATATGCTACCTACTATGACCACCTATTATGGGAACCAGAGTCCCAACCATTGAATGTCGGAGCGGAGCCTTGGATTTCCATGTGATAGCTTCCTTTAGATTTTGAGGCTTGAAGGTAGTAACAGATCGTCAAGGGTTCACCAAGTTGAACCCAACCGTATCAAATAGGGTTAAACAAGGAATTCTGTAGGCCATGAGTGTTGAAAAACGCAGTTTCCAATTTCAGATTTGCTACAATTAAGTTGGCAACATGATCCCCAAACAATGATTTCATGGTATTTAATGGTACTAGATCCCATGATAGAATGGGTCCAAAGATCATCTTCAACACATCCCAAGTACTGGGTCGTTGATGATCCCATCAAGGCAAAAAAAAACTGTCATCAGTGTTCAGGATTCAGAAATTAATTGAAATCTGGGAAAAAAGATAAACACTGAAAAATAAAGACAGATTCGTTTTCGTTGACACGAATCTGGACGTAAGACACACCTATCTTTCAGGATCTCCGTCGAGTACATCATCTAGAAAGGCTATACTACACACTCGCTCATATATGGCAACCAACAAAACCACAAACATGTAGAAGAATCTTAGCACCTTCCACCGGCTGGCAGCTGAATCGTAACTATCCACCTTGAATTTCTTGGAGGCACCCAAACACAAACATTTAAAACCTTAAAGATACCCCTGAAGAAAGAGAACTATTACACATTTTTCACGCAACAGGTACCAACTTAACAATTAAAACCAATTAAAACCTTAAAGATGTCTTAAAATAGGCTGGAATCATATGTTTCACCAACATGTTGAAAACAACCCGTTGGGTCCTATAAATTTCTTCGTTCTTCGGTTCCTCCCGTGGGTCCCGTCCTTCGCCACATTTGCATCAGCCTTCGCTTCCAACAACAATCGAACGCAGCACAGGCGACCTGGTGAAACAAAAATCGAATCATCCCCAGGAACGCAGACGGATCCCAAATGCTCCATGTATGGCATAACCCATAGGATCCATGTATGGTATATTTGCCTACATTTGGTTGATTTTTATGGTAAATGTGGGTAAATTTGCCATACATGGATCCTATGGGTAATATTTACCCACCAGGACCTTCCAACGCGTGCCAATCAATCCCCCCCAAAAAAATGGTGAATTGACATCCTGTAACGGAACCATTTGGGACCCTTTGGAAGGTCCTGGTATGTAGTAGTGGCAGTAGTAGTAGTAGTAGTAGTAGTAGTAGTAGTAGTAGTAGTAGTAGTAGTACAACCTACAGGGGAACCCCGTGGAACCCGATCCACATCATGCAACAGACGTGAAGAACCAACTCTT
Source organism: Breviolum minutum Mf 1.05b.01 (assembly GCA_000507305.1). NCBI lineage: Eukaryota > Dinophyceae > Suessiales > Symbiodiniaceae > Breviolum > Breviolum minutum. Next base: position 5,903 of record DF242103.1, on the reverse strand, counting down.
TGGGGAGGTACAAAACCCTGTAAATAGAAGGATCAAATACCAAATGGCTGAAATCCCAAGGCCAACCACCCGGGATGTATGAAACCAACCGTAAAATAATGTGAGATTTACCATATCCACTGGTGATTTCTATGGATTTCTGAACCCTTAAGAGTTGAACTCTTGAAGAATCATATCCTCCCTATAATAGGTAGAAGCGTCTGAATCACCCAACAAAAGCCAGATGTTACAGCTGCGAATCAACCACACAACGCCGTATTCGTCGTGACCCTTTAGAGCTGGCTTTCGTGAAACTTCACCGGACCGTGAAGGGTACGGATTGTTGACACATATGTTGAATCACCTGGAAAGACCAACATCTGAAACAAACCCAAACGCTCAATGTACTTATTGTATATGGTAAATCTACCTACATGTACTGCAAAAATGAACAGGATGTCGGTAAATAAACCATATATATACCATACCTATCGAGGGTCTGAAACAAAAACACCTGCGTTTCGCAGTTTCGACCATGATTTTCTGGTTAAAAAAAACACACAACGGCAACTTGTTAGATGTCTAAAGGCTTGTAACAAAGCTTCAACCACAACAACAGTTGAAAGAAAACAACAAATAAACAACATGGCAAGGCCATGAAAAAAAGGGCCACATGTCAGCGCGGTCTAACCCAGCAAAAAGAAAAGATTCATGACAAACCCTTGAAAAACCTGTTTTTTGAATCTCGAATCATCTCAGAGACGCACTATGAACGAATGAAACATCTACCTTCTCATAATGTGCCCAAAGAATGGAACTTCCACCAATTGCTATTAATCCCAAACTGATTTGCGTTTCTCCGGGATATTGAGTAGCTCATCGCGCATATTCCACAGGCAGCAAATGTTTTCTCCAAAATTAGCATTTCCAATCATGAATAATGGTTGGAAAATGATCCTTTCCTTTTCCTTCTGTTGATGCAAGAACTCCGGCAAACCAGTTGATCCGGTAGTTTCTTTCATGATTTTCAGGGTTTTAAAAACATCCCAGGTCCCAGGTGGTTGGCCTTGGGATTTCTTCCATTAAGAGTTTTTTCGGGGCAAACTGGAAAAACATTCTCCAACCTTCTTCTGCTGCCACCAGCAATGGAAAGGCACCATCCTCCCGGGGGAAGTGATGTCCAGTCATATCCAAAACGAAGAGGACCCAAATTTGGTGCTGACAAATGATTGAAATGGGTGAAGAAACGATCAATACTCAAAAACCCGTACATGACATTCCATTATAGGGCTTGATAGGAATCCTTAAATCGTCTTAATATCTTAATATAATCCCTACATAAAGGGGTCGTATAATCCCCATATAAAAGAACCAAACCAGGGTTTTGATCACTGCTCAACTGGATAGATTAAATATAAAAAATCCTCCCAAAGGAATTTTTGAAACAACAGCAACTTTTTGTCCTAAATGTCAACAAACAAATCGTGACTCATGGCTTTTTGAGACAATGTCCATTTCTTCAAGAGGAAATCTGGTCACCATCCCTAGTGCAAATACAGTAATTGCTAAACTACCACTACCACTACGACTGCTACTACAACTACAGCTGCTAGCACTACCACTACCACTACTACTGCCACTTCCACTACCACTACGGCTAGTACTTTCTCCTCTTCTTGCTGCTACTGCTAAGCTGCTAAGCATAATCGCAAGACTAGTATGGTACTCAGTGTTGATTTCACCATAATTGCATCATATTTGAACCACCAAAAATTGAACCACTAGTAGTTACTCTTGAACCACTGTCAATAATTGAGCCAAAGGACCATATTTTATAACTACCCGGCCGTGATTTTGAGACTTCTGGCTGTGGCTCTTTTTTGCTCCTCAAGAAAAATACTACATCATCCAAAAGGCTCCTTAGCTCTCCCAATATCACAGGGTTTTTTGCTAAAAATTGACCAACCATTTCCGGGGAACAAACTATTCATAGCAGAGCAGGTAGGCTTGGCTTTCTGCAGTCGATCCCATTTTGTCCAAAAAAAAACGGAACCCCTCAAGGTCGGGATCCCCATACTGCCCGGAAACACTGGCTGCTAACATAAAATAATACGTATAAACCGTATAAATGTGTAAATACATACTCCAACTTAGTCTGGAGAATCTTTGAGCTTCCAATTAATCTGAATAATTAGAGGTCATATAAAAACAAATTACACTTATACATCCCCTCTTGGGGTCACGTCAACTCCGCCTTGAGGGTGTTATAGAGGGTTCAGCCTGTCTGCGGCAACGGTAAACCCCCTGCACTCCTCGTCAGGTCGATTTGGATCTTCATGTTCCAATAACCTGAGGCAGCTACGGCCACTACGGGACCAGCGTCACCAGAAGGTAGCACCCATCAGCAAGTGAGTATCATTATGTTGTTGTTGCCTGCTGCTGTTGCTGTTGCTGTTGCTGTTGCTGTTGCTGTTGCTGTTGCTGTTGTTGTTGTTGTTGTTGTTGTTGTTGTTGTTGTTGTTGTTGTTGTTGATGTTGTTGTTGTTGTTGTTGCTGTTGTTGTTCCCTACTCTTGATAATGATGGTATTGCACTGGTTGTGGTGGTAGCTGTGGCTGTGGCTTAATTTCAACTATATACATCTGAGATCAGAATTGGTTGGGTTTTCTGTTGAAACACTGCAACAGTGGATCATGAAGCTTACAAAAAAAGGTCCTTAGGAAATTTGTGATAATGTTTCCATTGTGGACCAGGGTTGCACGGCATGCCCCCCAAATTGGAGTATCGTTGCTTCATCAGAAATCTGGCAAGTTGACAACACCATAATCCAGGTTGGCACAAGCCTCCATCTCCCTAACCAGAATGTCCCTCAACGGTAGTAACTGGTTACTAACCAGATTATAGCTTATAGCATTTATAACTCTGACCCCATTTGATACCATTGAATTGATTTATGGCTTCCAAGCGCAAAGAAACATCTCACTTAGACATCCATCCGAACTTCTTGGGACATCCAACCGCGATCTTTCCCTACCCCCCACCTCTTCACTTCATCTGACGATCCGTTCCTATCCACGTCGGCAGAAAGGGGTCCGCAGATTCAGCAAATGTGTAGGAAAATATACGCACCAATAAATGCCAAACACTCAAAAAACCCTTGAGCAAATACTGTATCACTGGATCCTCACAGGAAACCTTATCTTGTACTCATATAACTAAACGTAACGTACGTATCAAAATAATAGGAAGTAGATACCAGCTAAGTACTTAACCACACAGGTTGGCTACTCATAACTACTTGTAGAATACTTTGCACAACAATCATTCCAATGGCAAGGTTTTGACATGTTCCACTGGGCAAAACGGAGTAGACAACATCCTGAAGCAAGTGAGACTCCCTGAAACTATGACGAGCCATTGAAGTAAGTGGAAACACACAATGTCAATGGTTTCTGGTTGGTTTCCTGCTTGGGGTAAAATCGTCAAATATCATACTATCCCTACCCCCGGATGAACTCCTGTTTGTCCAACTTCCCGCCAAAATACAGGCGTTTCCAAGGCAGGCACTGCATGGAAGCTCTGTTTTTTCGCTGTATGAAAACGCCACAAAAAGGTGGTACTGTTGATGGTTCACAAATCCTGCACCTGTGAAAAAGGTAGTTTATCCCATTATTTAGAGGGGATTTTTACATCCCAGGTGGTTGACCTTGGGATTTCTGAACCATCAAAGAAATCCATAACCCAAAACTGACCATATTTGCCAGGGCAGCGTACATCCATCCATCCATGATCTCATAACCGGAGGAAACCCAATGGGATTCTATCAACTTTGGTCTCAAAAAATCACCGAAGAGAAAATGACCCACCGTGCTGCACCGTTTTTCATCCCCGGTTTTTCCCAACAAAAAAAAGTCCTCACAGCCCGCAGCAGCGCATTGTCATGATGGGACCTCCAGAGATTTTGTCAAAGGATTAAAGGGATCTCAGGACAAAAGAACCGTCAACAAAAAAAACATGAAATACAATAATTAAATTAACCAAATGAGCCACAAAAAAAAACAGGCCCTATACTTTCCATTCCTCAAATGTTTGCTGTTCTTATCAATGATGAGTGTTTAGTAGAGGCTGCCGTCAAATGTTCACTGTTGCCATCACTGATGAGCGCTTGTGAGGGATAGCAGTATACAGTTTATAATGTCTACAATACTGACTGATATTTGTGGATTTAGGTGTCTATTTCCAACGCAAGTTCCATCGCTAATACCAAACCGATAGGCAAAATTTCATGTTCCATACACCCCTGAAAATTAGATAAAATTAACCGTGGACCCTAACAAAATCACCTTCATTGAGCTCCGGAAAAATCATCTGGTTTCTAAACCTCATATGGTTGAAGTTATCATCGTTCGAACATTTTTCAAAAAAAACAACGGAGTTGAACTGGTTGGTGGTTTCAACCCCCTTTGAAAAATATGAGTCAAATTGGGTTCATCTTCCCCAAATAGGGATGCAAATAACAAAATATTTGAGTTGCCACCACCTAGTCTTACTTTCCATTGAATCCTGGGTGATTATATATCACCTATATATTGCCCATTGGGTGATTATATATCACCTACCACCTATTAAGGGAACCAGAAACAACTAGTTGAATCATCCAACTTTCCCGCGGGTTCAACTTCCACTTCTGGAGCAGTCGACCTTGGTAAACTTCTGGATTTTGGAGATCGAAGTTGTTCCTCCTGGCTGTGACGGTTTTGCTTTCTTTTCTCCGGAAATTGCAGGGAGTCCCTAACCCATAGGGATCCATGTGACCGGTATATTTGCGGCCTAAATTTGGTTGATTTTTATGGTTTTCATGTAGGTAAATATACCGTTCGTCCCATGGATCCTATGGGTAAGGATCGAATCGACCCCTCCCCGGATCGAGCAGGATTGATGGTCGAAAAATTCCCATCCCCAGGTCATAGGATTACAGGGCCTGATCCCGACATCTTAGGACATATCCAACTTTCACTGGTTCTTAGGACAGCATGTGCCCTCAGCATCCATGGGACGAACGGTATATTTACCTATATTTAAACCATAAAATTCCACCAAATGCAGGAAAATTATGTCATACATGGATGGTATGGGTGTGCCCTTTCAGATGCAGGGGAATGGAAATCAACTATATTCCCATAATATAGCATCCATGGGACGAATATCAACCATAAACATCTGAACCACATGCATGTATATAGATATGACATACCATACATGGATCCTATGGGTTATATATCCTTTGGGTGTGTAACACTGTAACAATGTTGTACTGAAGGTGAAGCAAAGCTCCCCTTTGGAAACTTTAGTGATGCTTGTTCTCCCACTGTGAACCAAAGTTTGGGCAGCCAAACAAAAACCTCATATATCCGAAACAAGCACCTTGCAGTCTTGTAAATTGCTGGGTCCGGGTGAAAGAACAAAAGAGAACAATCCAGTCTGAAACTAACATAGCACCCGAAAATGGATGGTTGGAAGACTAGTTTCCTTTCGGGGCCCCAGCCTATCTTCAATTATTTTCAGGGGCTATATTTAGAGAATGTAATCCAACCTGAAATTGACCAAATGTGAAACTACCGTGAAACATTACTTAAGGTTGGATAAGGTCGTGAAATCGTTTTTTCAGAGAAGCTTTTTCCTGCTGGGTTCCAATTTCATTCTATAGGGTCTAGGCTGGGAAATTTCTTCATGTTGACCGTATGGAAGTATCAAAAAAGCCCGGAACACTATGGCTTCCCATATCGAAAATCATCACCTGGAACGGGTTTTGGGCCAGTTGAGCTACTAAAAAAACCCTCCTACTTTCTATTATACTGGTTGGTTTTTAGGGATCCTTATATTGGCAAATAAAAAGCACCATATATTGGGTAGTATAATCCCCTA